>VXCM01001815.1:0-67901 GCA_014773175.1 Lucifuga dentata
CTTTGGCATAGGTTTTACGTCGGATGCCCTTCCTGACACAACCCTCTGCATTTATTTGGGCTTGGGGCCGACACAAGGAGGACACTGGCTTGTGCCCTCTTGAGGCTGCATTAAATTCTTTAATTGCACAACGAACAAAATTCATCATGCCTGCCAAACAGGGTTAAAATCTTGCCTAACTCGCAGTGTGTCTGTTTTAAAGGACCATACCAGCCATTTTGCATGTTTGAGCCTAATCTATTCAGTTTTCATACATGTTACGTTACTGACAATCATTTCCCAAAGGATAAAATCGTATTTCAGCTTTCCTGATATTTTGCAAAATCTCTTAATCTTTCAAAATCAAATATTNTAATAGTTACGCAGCCTTATGAAGTCACGGTCCTTTAAATTTTTCGATAAACACAGGTCTTCTTTTCGGTGGAGACATACATTCACTCCGTGCTTTGTATTGTGCTTAAACGCTAAAATTACATAACTTTGAAAAAAATACAGACCTGAATACATGTCTTGTTCACGATGATGGATTACCTATCCCAAGAACATTTCAAGTATCAACAAGTTGATTTTAATAGCGTACCAGAATGAACTGAAACCAGTGCTGGTCTGGAAGGTAGGAAAAACATTTTTAATTCACTGTTCCAGTCGTATACTTTGGGAAATAACTGTCAGTAATGTTACGTGTATGAAAACTGAATATATTAGGCTCAGGCATGCAAAATGGGTGGTATGGTCCTTTAATGAAACATACTAACATAGGCACATGATTTCTAGAAGAAAATCTGTTTGCACTCATTTAATTCTTTTCAAACAATCTCACCAATTTTTACAGAAAATTGGTGAGAAACTAAAATAATAAGACCTAACATTGCAGTATACGCTATGTGATTCCAAATGTAAGAATTAGATTTTTAGATGAGTCGTTTGGATGCGTGAATTCGAGTGAAAACTGTCTCTGTGAGCTGCATAGGATGAAAGCTCGACTCCTGAAAGGCACTGGATATTTATTTACTGTAGCCATAATTGAGGCTAAATTAATTGCCTCTCATGCAATAACCTCTTAGATTGAATGAGCTTTTCTCGTTCTAATTGTATGCTGGGAGTTTCAATTTCAACGCAGTTTCTAAATAAACCTTTGCAGAGGATTGAATCCTTACTGGGATTGGGAGGGCTTTTATGCTTCTGCTCATTTTAGGGATCGAAATAAACAAGATGGCTGAACTGAGAATAAATCACCGGAAAATAATACTCATTATGTTTAATTTTCTTACAGTAAGTCATAGCAAGCATGTGGTTGGATGCTGCGTGGGCGCTACGGCACTCATGTTGCACGTACTTTCAAACAAATAGGGAAAATAGCGCAGTTTGTGCACGTATGTCAGGCTTTGCATTTATGTAGTTTAAGTTATAGATGTGACAAGGAAGGCAAAATTCTTATAAATTCACATAAAGAAGAGAGATTGATGTGAAGACAGGAGACACACACACACTTGGCAGGTTTATAGGTGTCCATGGAAGAACTTTGATAGATTTGATGAATAACACAGAACTGAGAGTCTGATGGTTTAAATACCTTCTTGTGGTGGGTAATTGCATACAGCTGTGTGTGAACACAACCCTACTTGGCAGTGTTTGTGTGCACTCTTTCTGGGTGTCTGTGTGTGTGTGTGTGTGTGTGTGTGTAATTTTGCTTTTGGAAAGTGAGAAGAACAATGATGGAAATGGAAAAGAAGTTGTAAAGGCGATGTATAATAGAGAGAGAGTTAGAAACAGAAAGATGCATGAACAGTCAGCGTATGTAGACGTAAAGGTATTTACATGGAAATCAGGTTGTCAGTCAGTGAAGAAGAGCGGAATGATGGACACAACGTGAAGGCTGTGGCCTCACGGGAGTCTTCGTTCCACCTGAAACCTGAATATTGTGCGATTTAACATCTTTAAAATAATACCTCATCACAAGGACACGATGAACAAAAGACAGACTAAACCCACAAAGCAAATCCATATGCCGCCTTTATATGTTTACTGTCATGGTTTGAAGGATCGTTGCGGTTTGTCAAAGCATTATTTGAGCATTAGCAGCTTATTTTCTCCTGCCACGTTCCCAAAACAAATCAAAGACACTTGCTCACTGCTGCTTAACTGTTGTAAAGCGTCGATTTCACGCATCGGGGAAAGGTTTCATGCTCGTCGTTAGTTCGCCTAGATTGTTTTGACACAGAAAAAAAAGTCATCCCGGTTTCATTTCAGCCCATTATTCAGTGTCAGTACCTGCGAATATCTGTAGTATTGAAGTTTAGGAACATGATGCACAAATTACACATGAGAAATCAAAGCAAAGTCACTTTTCTTTCCCAGTTTAACATAGAGAAAAACATTAGCAAATTGATTTATGTTGCACAAAGTCAGCCCACTGGATTACTAAACGCTAAATGGTCCGAAATATTTCTTTAAAGATGCATATGGGAAGATTTCTGATGGCCCATAGTGCAAAAATTTGAGATGTTAATACAGTGTTATGATCTATACCAGAGACTCAATAGTGTTTTTCCATGTTGTGAGATTTCTGTCCTTCCAAACTCAAAATCATGGTTTTGAGAACCCTTTTATTTACTCAAAGCAGTGCCACAGTTGAGTGACTAATTGTGCCTTCACATCCTCCTGGGAAATTCTGAGGAATTTGGGATGTCGTAGTTGTGACATAATGTGCATTTAAGTGGTTTTGGTTGGAATAATATAGCTGCGGTGGGCTTATTTTACATTTCTCCAGCACATCAGGGGATTCACGTCACATCAAGTAGTGAAAAAGATGCATGAGGTCATGAATATCTGAACTACAACTAGCTTAACCAGTTTTGCTGTTTTTTTTAAACTAGTCGTCCGTGGGTATTAGAAAGCTCGGACTGTTCCTACACGCTCCGTCTTGACTGCACAACACTGCAAACGCATTTTTCTCTACATGTTTTTCATTGAGATATTTTCTCTTTATCTGACATTCTCTGCTGTGAAAGCACTGATATTTAGTCTGCTGCAGCGGCTGTTCGCTCTTACAGAAACATAGGAGTGCTGTTGCTGGTCGCTGATGGAAGTTAAAAGTCAAAGCTGAGGTTAATTGGTCTTCAGAGTTCTTTGAGCTGCAGCGTTTCTAACAGCACTGGGATTATTTCTCATGTTTCTTGGGAGAAAGTCAAAAAAATATCCATCCTGCCAAATAGACTCGTCACTTCAAACAGTTTTCTACAACCTCATATAACAACAAGCCGTGCTCATTCTTACCCAAGATTCTATCCATTTACAGCACAAGAGAGACGTACTGATGGTGAAAACAAGCAGCCAGCATATCTAACATATGAATTTCCTGAACCACAGCAATGCCTATGGTATCAAAAAACCAGTTCCAGGCACTGTATAGATCTCCTTTTAGTAAAAAAAAAAAAAAAAAAAAAGCCTTTATTTTTGATTAACACAATAAAAAGCACTTAGGCGTATCAGCTCTTTGCCTTCATAAGAGTGCTCTGAGAGCCAGATGGATTGGCTGAATTCTAAAATGTTTAACACCTGTGCCACACTAGTGAGGATTTCCAGAATTCTCCAGGTGAACAAGAAATGCCTTATAAATCCTCGAGATGGAGCCAAGCATGATGTTGCACATACGGCTAAACAGCTTTCAAATAAAAACAACAGTGACACTAATAACAACAAATTGATGCAAAGTAGAAATGCATAATAACCAAACCACAGTGTACAAACCTACAAGTTTGTGTTAGAGGACAGGAAAAAAGTGAATCTCCTCATTCTCAGCCTGGGTATGTTGTAGCTTTAAGGCGATGAATCGAGAAAGTTTCCTCTGTTTGAGATTTTTCAGTCTATCTAATATCTGGGCTTATTAATTCAATTACCATCACCTTAAAGGACCATGCCACCATTTTGCATATTTGAGTCTAATATATCCAATTTTCATACATGTTAAGTTACTGACAATCATTTCCCAAAGGATAAAACCGTATTTAAATCAAAAATATTCAAGTGATACACCCACCTTAAAAATCGATGTTTTGCCTGCTGATAGCCACACAAAATTATGAGGTCACAGTCATTAAAATTTTTCGATAAACACAGGTCTTCTTTTGGGACTATATTCCCCGGTGGAG
This sequence comes from Lucifuga dentata, assembly GCA_014773175.1. Classification (NCBI taxonomy): domain Eukaryota; kingdom Metazoa; phylum Chordata; class Actinopteri; order Ophidiiformes; family Bythitidae; genus Lucifuga; species Lucifuga dentata. Next base: position 4,152 of record VXCM01001815.1, read on the forward strand.
ACNCAGTCATTAAAATTTTTCGATAAACACAGGTCTTCTTTTGGGACTATATTCCCCGGTGGAGACATACTGTATGTTCTCTGTGCTTTTTGTTGCACTTAAACGCTAAAATTACAAACTTTGAAAAAACCTGTCTTGTTCATGATGATGGATTACCTATCCCAAGAATGTTTCAAATATCAACAAGTTGATTTTAATAGCATACCAGAATGAACTGAAACCAATGGTGGTCTGGAAGGTAGGATTTTTTTTTTTTTAATTCACTGTTCCAGTAGCATGTTTTAGGAAATGGTTGTCAGTAATGTTCAGTGTATGAAACTTGAATATATTAGGCTCAAACATGCAAAATGGATGGTATGGTCCTTTAAGTTTCCTCTCACTTTTATGCCGGGTTTCTAAATAATATTTAGCCATTGGGTAGTTAAGATTACCCATGCAAATGGCGTATTTATGTTCAGAAACCTTATCTTTTAACTTCCTTTTAGTCATGCCAATGTAATAGCAGCCACAGTCACATTCCAGTCTGTAAAAGTAGTATTACAGTAAAGGAGATGTTGACTGAATACCTTCTGCCAGTAGAAAAGTCAATAAATGAATTGTTCTTTACCACATTTTCACAGTGATTACAATTTCCACGTCTGAAGTTACCTTTAGGCTGTTTAAGCCATGTTTCACATTTGTCAGATGGAAGCAGCCAGCATATTCAGATAAATCTGCTTTGACCTCAGCGAGGTTGGCGTGTGTTGCACTGGTTATTCGAGTCGTGATTACCTGTGTCGTCCTGCAGCAGCAGATGTGTGAACCTGCAGTCTGAACAGTTTAAATGGGATACGTCAGTCCTGCTGACAGGCCCATTCCACTATAAAACGGGAAAACGGGACTCACATGATATGAAGAGACACAGCTGTCTAGCACATGCGCACATGCACACTGCATTCCTCAGTGCAAGCCAATACCCTTCATACATTTAGCTTATAGATATCACCGTTTTTTGCTGGAAAAATACAAAAATGAAGTCAGGATTTGATAAGATACAGACACAAGCTGAGATATGTAATATGCATGGTCCACAGGATTGGTTGTGGTTAATCCATCCCAAGGCACTTGCATGGCGGGCTGGTTGCCATGGTGAAGCACGTACAGATGTGCACATGCAGACGCGTTCCTGCCCGTTCATTCACACTCTTTGTGCAGGTATGAGTCTATGCATGCGAGTGAATGGTTTGAACGATAGAGGTATAAATTCAGCAGCTACTAAAATGATTGTGTTTGAGGGGAGAGAGAGAGAGAGAGAGAGAGAGAGATGGAAGAAAAGAGAGGTAAACTAAAGCCTTCTGTCAGACCATATATAGCCACGGCTCCCTGCTAGGGCCCTGATGCTACACACACACACACCCAAACATGCCGTCATCACAGGAGCGATGCTTTGTCATGCAGCACAGCTCTCGACATACACACCGTTTAAAAACATTTGTCATATTGAACATGAACATGAACATGTTTGTTCTCTTCTCCGGTGCTGATAGTGGCTTTTAAACACTTCGGTTCAGCGCCTTTCCTGTTTCTCTTCACAGCGACTCTCACGCTGATATGGTTTTTTATCATGATTTTCATTGCGCCTGCACGGCTAATTTCTCCGCAGCACATTGATAATGAAGATGGACTTGGCGTGGCTGTAACTAACCTGATGAGTTGCCAGATGATATTTAGCCTGAATAGGCCTGCAAACACACTGCGCTCCATATTCTGCATTGAGGAGAGATAAACCCAGCAGCTTGAAAGGCATTTGCCAAGTTGAATTGGCCTCAACAAGCGTTACATTTCCATAAACTGAGCAAATATTTAATGGAGTTTATAGCTGCAGACATCTGGCTAGACACATGCTTTTGAGTGTTTTTTAAAAAAAATCTTGTATATTCATAGTAACCTTTTGGCAGAGCTAGTGATTGAAGAAGCAGGCCTGCAAAGAAGGTCACTGGTTCAATTCCCCAGACTGCCTGAGGAGGTGTGAGGATAATAAAGAACAACGAATGTGTTTGTTGCTCCCGTGGTGCTGTTCAATGGTCAAAAGAAGAGGAAATGGCTGCTCTTTGCAGCTCCCTGCTGTGTATTTGAGTAAACGTGCGAGCCACATTCCCTTCCTACATCTCATTTGTGTGTAAGCCTCAAGTGGTACATGCAGGAGCAGAGTTTCCACTGAAAAATGCAGGTTTTGCTTTGTCCTCCCAACTTTACAGCAGGAGTTTAAGTGAATCACTAAATCGCTTCTTGTCCGTTCAGAATCCAGACGAGAAAATGATCTCAATTGTTAAAAATCCAGACACTCTCACAGCAAACAAACTTCTCTGACTTTTACTGCAGCAAACCCCACCCATGATAGTTTCCGGACCATCAGAAGTACTGCAGATGCTTTTGGACCTAAAGTTTGGAACTAAATTAAACTCTTTTGAGGAGTTTGAGGTTCCTGCACCATCAGAAAATCCTTCCTGGGAGCAGAAACTATGACCCAGGAACTAAATTTAGAGCCTAGTTCCTGTAGTCTAACTGCAGGTGAAGTTCCTGAAAAGGTTCTTGATTTCCTGAAAAAGTTCCTTTGGTGAAACAGGGCCAGTAGTCTTTGATTTAATCTCTCTCTCTCTCTCTCTATGATTGTGATTGAGGTTGCAAATCCACACCATTGGATATATGGGTATTTGGGTATTTGGGTATATGGGAATTTGCGTATGTGGGTATCCCAGCCTGAATAGAGCTCTAGAAAGCCACCCATCTGATCGTAATGCATCCCATTTACTGTCATACAAAAAGGTTAGCAGAAGCCATCCAGCTTTAAGCTAGTGAGTCTAATGAGCTTCAGTGAAGTCCCCCTTGCTAGATCTATAAATGCATTGACTGTATCAGTCCACTTTATAGATTAGCTAATCCATTTAGATAGAAATCCAGAGCTGACATTTCCCATCCCTAAAGCTCCAGATCTGGGGTAAATCGATGCCGGGCCAGATGGATTTGTAGCTGGTTGCTGTTAAGTGGAGATCTAAGGCTTTCTGTCACTTACTTTCTGTGGATTAGAGAATTACCGTAGGAAGAGATGCAGGGAGAGACTGTAGCTCTCCAGACTGTGACTGATTGGAATGGATGCAGTGTAAATCAGCAGCGACAGCAGCCAAGCACACTGCAGCTGTTTTTCCATCTCTGCTGCCCTCACTTGATTTAAGAGAATAGAGGACATTCCCGCTTCCTCCCTCAATGTCTGTCTTTCTTTTCTCTCACTGTCTCGCTTGTTTTGTCCTCCATCTCGTCCTGTTTTGGCTTTTAAAGAGAACTTCGGATAATTGTATTCATTGCAAGTGTATTCCTATGCAGAAGGTCCATTTGTATGATTTTGCAAAGGTAACTAACTTAGGAAATATTGAGTTTTCATGCTGATTTTCCTTGATGACCATGGAAAAGGAACTGTTCACATTGGAGCGCCTAAATCAGGATTTAGTTTAGTTTCTTATCAGACGTTAGCTTTGATAAGAGTTTGGAAATTAAGCCTGAAAGAATTCTGAGTCTCAGCAGTTTTGCCACATTTTATAGCCGCCCAGTTAAACGCCTGCAAAAAAAAAAAAAAAAAAAAANAGAGGTCACCAGTGTGGTTTTTTTTTTTATATATAAAACCACTGAAAACCTTTTTACTGCATGTGAGAAAAAGCATTTCAGAGGGGCAAGTGCAGAGTTTGGGGAGTCAGATCAGGACAGAGGAGAGACATTTCCATCTCTATTTAAGGAGGTGAGCTGAAAGACAAAGTGCCACATTGTTTAAGACTTAGAAATAGAGTTTAGAGCTGTGTGTGTGCGTGCGCGCGTGTCAGCAACAGAAGTTAAAATAAGTGTTCACATACACCCACATTCTGTATTCATCATTCTCTATCCATCTGTGAGGACGTCCAAAAACATATTAGTCTAAGTCCAATAATATATTAGTCTAAGACAAATGCAAGCATTAATCTTCCTCCATTCTTCCACTTTAATCACGCTGGCCTGGATCTACATCCAGCCCCAGAGATGTGAGAAATCTCGTATCCTCTCCTTCCTATGTCATATCTAGATCATTTTACTCAAAATGAGAACATTCCTTCACAAAATTGCCAAAATCAGCAATGCTTTGCACTTATTTTTATGGGAAAATCCAGAGTTTTTGATGAAAACCAAGACTACTGACTGCATGTGTTTTTTTTTTTTTTTTTTTNTTTTTTTTTTTTCTGAGCCTCTCTCTCTCTCTCCCTCTGTGTAGCTAAACCTCAGGATGACCGAATAATCAATGATCAAACTCAGCCAATATTCTTGCTGAATCCCCTGAGGGATATGTGCAGCTATTGATTACTTATATGTCTGATTTAATTATTGGTGAGTGCAAACAAAAGAGAGGTCTCTCTCTCTCTCTCTCTCTCTCTCTCTCTCTCTCTCTCTCTGTGTGTGTATGTTTTGTGGNCTCTCTCTCTCTCTCTCTCTCTCTCTCTCTCTCTCTCTCTCTGTGTGTGTATGTTTTGTGGATCAGAGGTCAGTCTGACCCTAAGATAAATTACTTCCTGTGATAGAATTGTTGCCCTTTGACCTGTTGAATGTGTCAGTTGATGTTTCTTCCTTTGAGGGCATTTCTTGCTGAGTAACCTCTCTGCATATTAATTTATATCCATTGTGCGCATAAACACACTCTAAATATTTATTTTTATTGCATTTATACAGAGAATCTTTGCGTATTTAAAGGTTTTTTTGGTTAAATTTCCTCCATTGATCACACATTTTAGTTTGTTTTGAAGATGTATGACTCAGAACCACAATTTTCACCTTGATCTTCAAACAAACTTAAATTTGTTTATCCTGTAAGTTACATCAGGCCTCGGTGGGTTTGTATAGATTTCTGCTACTTAGCTTCTTCTGGAATACTTTTGCAGTGTCTTGCTGTTTCAGAACAATTGGAAACTATTAGAAAGTGTTTAATGTTCCTTTTTCCAGCTAGTTTTTTTTTTTTTTTTTTTTTTTTCTTGTCAGCAGTATCTGTTAGTGATAATTTCAGCTGTATTTTGTTTCCAACGTGGGACGTATTGGTGTTCCAGAAAATAAATCTTTGTTAGTTTATTTTTTTTAGATGTTCCCCCATCAGCAATAGAGTTGATTTGCTTATTGAATGCAGTCCTTGCTGTGTGGTACTGAAGCATATTGAAATGAACAAAACTACTAAGAGGCAGTTTTGAGCTGTTTGCAAAACATGCAAAAACATATGAGGCAATTTTACAAGCATCAGTTCAGCAAATTAGGGATTTGAAAGAAACTGATGTAGGAGGCAAAATCAGAAAGAGTGTTTAAATGCCATCTGAGGCGATTCCTGATGAGTCTCATAAGTACCTGTACAATATACAACTCTACAATATACCACAAAAAATATTTAAATATGATGATGATAGAGACTTTGACAGCAAGCTAAAGCACTATAGGGCTATCACGCGTATTGTGAGCTTATTTTTTCATTGTACGGGGTGTAATGAAGTAGTAGAGCGTGAAAAGTCTGATAGGAAAGTGAAAGAGAGAGAAGGAAACACTTTTATTAGTGAATCCACTGCAGGATTGTCTGTTCAGAACGTGTGAATGGGATTTTCTTCACAATGTCACGGGAATATGAGGCGAAAATGAGACTGCTGTCAAGTTGAGGTGCTACGGCAACGTGTGGGAATCCGTGGACTTCATAGTAGGTTTGTGCGGAGATGTACGTGTGTGTGTGTGTGTCAGTGTGCAGGGGCANGGGTTATATTGTACATATTATTTTTTTCTGTGTATATAGGGAAAGTAGATGTGTGTATTCGCTCAAGGCGCATTTATAGCACATGTCCTTTGAAGTGTCTGGTTTCATACATGAATAGTTGTCTAGAGTATTCTTTGAAGTAGTCTCTCTCTCTCTCTCTCTCTCTCTCTCTCTCTCTCTCTCTCCCTCCCTCTAGCCTCCCTCACTTTCTATATATGCAGGACATTCACATATACTGCACACAACAAGATATATGCACATTTGTTGCTTGCAGATAATATTCCAAAAAAGGGGAGAGAGAGAGAGAGAGAGAGAGAGAGAGAGAGAGAGAGAGAGAGAGAGAGAGAGAATCCTCCTTCCTCGTGAAGGAGGATTCTGCTCGGGAAGAGCAGTAGCATGCATGCGTGCCCTGTGTTAAACCAGCAGGTGGCCTGCAGGGTTTTACGTAATATCACAACACACACAAACCACACACACACACAAACCACACACGAAGCAGTGTCCTTCAGTAGAGTTGACTAATTAATTCTAAGGATGGGCTTCCCCGCTCCTTCAGCCCAGAGACAAAATTAGAAATGAATCGAATAGCGCAAGACTGGAGCTCCTACAGCAAAGGGCAGCACCTTTTCAGAGAGACAGAAGGGAGAGAGAGAGAGAGAGAGAGAGAGGATAGATGGTGGTNGCACCTTTTCAGAGAGACAGAAGGGAGAGAGAGAGAGAGAGAGAGAGAGGATAGATGGTGGTGGATTCTCACTTCTTTCTGCAGAAAAGTAATTAGCCTTTTGTGAGTCTCCACACACACTCATACCTTAATGATCTCTGAGATTGAGTTGATCTCACCTGTGACAGCACACACACACACACCACACACAATTACATGCAGAGTTGCACACCTGTTAATGACACCTGTGTTTGAAAGCAGAATACTCATGCCCTGAAACGCCATGGGGGATGGGGAGGCTAACTTTTGTGAAATGTGTGTGTTTGTGTGTTCTTTACCCTGCTGGTCATATCTGTTCCTCTGTTCTTGTATTAATCAGTAGGCATCTCTTCTGCTTCGTGCTCAAAACAGGATATGAAGCAAGTCTACTTCCTGTTTGCCATTATCTGTCCTGATAGTGAATACACCTCTTATATATTGGTTCTCTTTTTGATTTCCCGTTATGTTATTGCCGTTAAGTTCTCTGTTTCTCTCCTAAGCCTTTGATTTTATTTTTTATTTTATTTTATTGGGTGGACGTTGGATTCAGTCGGCTAAAGTTTCCTCCCTGCAAAAAAAAAAAAAAAAAAAANAAAAAAAAAAAAGAATCCTGGACTACAAAGGTTTCCTCAATTCCACCGTTTCTTTACGCTTTGAAGACAATACTTTGCTTTGATGTCGCCTGAAATTTGCTGCATCGTGACTCCTGCTTTAAAGTCAATCAGGAAATGAAGGCTTTTACTCTAAAAGAAATACTGACGCTTGCTCCCAAAATGAGAAATCTACCTGTTTCAAAATGACTGCTAGCAAAAAAAACGACACTTCTAAAAACTTAGGAAGTAATTTAAGCCTTTATTTAATGAGCAACAACCCTTTGGCCTTGGTGGACTTGATGTCAGCTTGTGGTCTGGTGGTGTGGCGTAGGGTGTCTCATTTGTCATTTTGGGGGTCAAAAGCACTCCCCATGCACTCTTAATCAGTCTTGAGCAAAGTCTGCTCCAGTACGGCTCCACAGTGGCTTAAAACCCATAATTCTTTGCCAAATTGAATGTGACTGATCATTGCAGAAAACAAGAAGCTACTAATTGGTGGCTGGAATGCAGCTCATGGAAAAAAAATATTCAGATATGAGTAAAACTGCAGATAAAAATGAGTTTGTTCATCTTTTTACTGTATTATGATGTTATCTTGCAACGTCGATGATGCCGAGATGGACTGCATTTTGCTTACGTCATCAAAGTCTGGTCTCAGACATTGATTCCAGGCTGCAAGAGCTTAGGGGACATTTGGGACAGGACCTTTTTTTTTTTTTTTATAATTTCTAAATGATAAACTTAAGGTTATTAATGTTGCATCGTTCTTCAACAGAAAACCTAGTAGCATTCTCTAATGTTTGTTAAAATTAAATCTGCTTATTTAGCTTTACTGAATGCCAAAATCTGTCTTCTTTAAGTAGGTCATCCATGACCTCCAACTGATCTGCACCAATTAAAAGTGATGTACTGATAAAATAATAAGATCAACATCGTGCAGTTGCTGATCATCATCATAAAGCAAACAGTAAAAATTAATTGCGTTTTCAGGAAGTCTCAATACGCTCTTTAACCCCATTTATATATTTACTGTTTTTATATACAGTAATTGGCTATATTATGCTATATTTTCACTTCATAAAGACTCATGCCTTTAAATAAAAGGAAGGTGGTGATTCATTCTTGGTTTTTAAATATTCATATCAGTGGATTCTTCAGTTTCTGTGCTGCTGTAAAGTGATGTAAAAGCAAGGACAAACTGCCAGACTGCAATGGAGGAGGAGTTCAGACAGAGGGCATCGTTGCTCTCTGCCTGCTAGGCGATCTTCACAACCTTTAACCCCTTCACCTTTCTGTTCTTTAATGAAAGCGTGACGGTGCAAAAATTGGAGATCGGCGAGGGAGACGGAGAGAAAAAGAGAGGAAGAGAGGGTTTGATGTGGAAACAGGAGAAAAACTGGTTATTGAAGCTTGAGTCAGAGATCACACACACACTCACACACAAACACAAATTAAGACTATTTCCAAACAGAGATGTCCTTTGGTTTTGCTGGAGCTCCTGACGCTGATTAAGTAGGACGTCATCTGCATATTTGATTAATCTGCCATGACGCAGCATTCCTGCAGCTGCACTTTTCCTCCATTATCTAATCTGAAGTTGTCTACTAATTCAATTTAAATGTGCTGGCTGCCTTTACGCTCCTACTGAAAGCACAGAAAACAATAAAGATAATACACCGAGCTGAGATTGGGAATGGAACGGTGGGCTGCGATAAGAAAGCAGGTCTTGCTGGGAAGTGACTCAATGAGTTCAGGCTGGTTGTAATCTAATGTGCTGCATTTACTCTCGTTAAAGGTGCAGTCTGTATGTTTAGGACCTCTTAAAACTCTAAAAAAATATTAAAAGAATAAATGTACTAAAAACACAGGAATCCTGCAGTAAATCATTGTAAACTTATTGCTGTATTAGTACCATAAGTCGTGGACTTTAGGAATATTAGAGTTTTTGTCAGCATTTTTTATTTTTCAATCTTGAATGTCACTAAAACAAGTTTTTATTATATCTTACTTTTGGTCATATTAGGAAGGACAGTAATTAAGTACATTTACTCAACTACTGTGCTTAAAGGACCATACCATCCATTTTGCATGTTTGAGCCTAATATTTTCATACACATAAGGTTACTGACAAGCATCAATGCAGTCTTGAAGGTAGAAAAAAAAAAGTTTAACTAATGATTGTCAGTAACCTCACCATTCCAGTAGTATGCTTTGGGAAATGATTGTCAGTAACCTTACGTGTATGAAAATTGAATATATTAGGCTCAAGCATGCAAAATGGATGTAAATATGATCATGAGCTCAGGGTATGGAGCGAAAAAATAAGATTTCGTGAAATGAGATTCCTCGTAGGGTTTTGGGACCAACCTTCAGGGACAGGGTGAAGAGCTTGGACATCTGGAGAGAACTCGAAGCAGAATCACTGCTCCTTTGCTTTCAGAGGGGGAACAAACTGAGGTGGTGTAGGAGACCACGGGGCAGACCAAGAATATGCTGGAGAGGTTATACATCCCATCTGGCCTGCAAAAGCCTTGTGATTCTCCATGGAGAGCAGGATGGCTCTTCTTTGCTTAGTCTGTTGCCTCCACAACCTGGATAACTGGTGGAAAATAGATTTATATATGGACATAATACAGCATTTGATTAAGCATTTGAGACTGTTTTCACCCAGCTGCATTAGACCCGACAACCTCCTGAATGTTATAAAATGCTGCAACACCCGCTACACATAAAACTGCACCACACGAGAAGGTGTCAGAGTGCAGAAAACACTCAACCTTGTTCAGCTCTGATGTCACGGTGAGACGCACACACACTGAACAAGCTTTACACATTCCCTCACAAAGTGACCGCGTATATTTTGTTTATTCAGGTCGTTTATGAAAGTTGCGTGTGAGGCTGTATGACTGCTGTGTTTGTGCATTAATGCGGTGCATTTGTGGGCGTGTGGGAAAGATGGATTGTGTTTGGGGTGTTCAGAGTGCTAGTCACATGAAAGGCTCTTTGTAAAAGCGAGTCTAAATGAATTGGTGTACAGATTGCTTGTTTGAAGGTAAGAGCACAGGTGTGTGCCTTTGTGTGTGTGTGCGCACCCAAGGTTGAGTTGAATCGCAACAACTGTCAGCTACAGAAGCAGCTTAAAGGAGAGTTTAGAATGCTAGACGTGTTTCCATCCAAGTAGTTTTATGTCATTTATGAGGTGTTGAATTAGAAATACTGGAAATAACAAATTTTGCATCCGTTGAATAAACAAGGGTGGCAATTCTCTCCGGATCGCGGCTAAACACACCTGATTTAGCTCATCAGGTGAGGGTAGAGGCAGGGCTGTGAGGAGGACAACCACTGAATTTAAAAAAAAAAACAAAAAACTACTTTGCTCACTTTTTTATGTGTAAAGCTCAGAACTTATCAATCAACCCTTGTAAATCACGACTTATCTCAAAATTTTGATATACTAAATCAAAATACTGCATCGAACTTTGACTTTGTTCAGTATCTCATGATATATTTAGTTCATTGTTGAATAAATAACTTCTTACTGGTAATTTTCCCTTAAATAACAGAAATGATTGTCTCTGACTTTTGCACAGTTCATGCGTGTTGTTATTTTTTATTTTTTTGGATTTGAGCTGAATCAAGAATATCAAGTTTAGAATATCTTGATGCTTAAGTATTTTAAATAAATATATAACATAAAGCATATATAAATATGTCTGTATCCTTTCTGCTTCTGCATTTGTTGAACCAATATCAGTCTCCCTCAGGGCTGTCTAGTCTACTTCAGCCTTATGCCTTATTGATTGGTTTACACTGTGTTTTGTGTGTGTGTGTGTGTGTGTGTGTGTGTGTGTGTGTGTGTGTGAAACCACCTCATAATACCGCTCTTAATTCAGTTTTCGCTGTTTGTGTGTAAAACACGCTGACCTTGATCATTGTGTTGATGTCTGTCAGAGCCAGCGGATGTTCTGTTGCCTCAGCACTCGTCTGTTTGCCAGCAGCTCGAGAAAGAAAGAAAAAATCACCTTCATATACACAATTTGTCAGGGAAAGAGAAATATGTCAAATCAAAATTTAATTATCGAGATTTTTAAAAATTAAATTGAATTGAAATTAGAATGTTACTTTATGATGAAGTTAGAGCAAATCCAATTAAACAGAATCCAACAAATTAAAGTAAAATGGAAATCCTAAAAAATTAACACAAGAACATTACAAGGAAAAACTGATGTTTAAGCTTGAAAATAAGACGATGTTGCTATGTCTCTATATGGACACTAAGCCAATGTCCAAATGGTTCTGTGTCTGTATCAGTCATGAGCTTGTATTTGCTTCCAAAAATGAAACCCCAGCATCACAGATGGACAAATCAACTTGTCTCCCATATTCACATCACTGAATCTCTTCAAAAGGTCTCGTTATCTGCTCAGAATATAAATCTGATAATAAGGCTGAATTGTATTTCAAAATGACGCTGTAACATTTAGCTTTGCAGGGTTTTGTCAGCCCATAAAAGAACAGAAAATACATTAACATTCTGAACAGCTGAGATTGGAGATTCTACACAAACTGTAACTTCTAGAAGTTAGTTATTCATTTTTATTCAGCTCTGACAGGAATTCAGCTAATTAGTATGTTTCTCTGACGTGCTTAGAGGAGTTTATGTGAAAAAGAGTAGTCATAGCGTTATAGCTCTGGGAAAACCCTGCTCTGTATGTGTGTGTGTGTCTGTGTGTTGGTTGTGTGTTTTTATCTTAAACCCACACTTTGTGCATCGCTGAGCATCCTTATGAGGTTATAATTTGTTCATCCCTTTGGCAGGTACCAGACTCGACCTCTCTCACTTTTTATTTGCTTTTATGATGAAATAGGAAGAATTTACGGTTCTCACCCAAGGGCCCAAACACATTAAAGATAAATTCTGCTGCGACCTTTCAGAAATTGGCTTCTCACCCCAGTTAAGTCCACAGTTTGATGCTTTATGTCTGATGTGTGTCTCTTTCTCCACAGCATGTGGAAGGGCCTGAATGTCAACTGCACAGACAGCTCAGGATACACACCCTTACACCATGCTTCACTTAACGGACACAGGTAAGATTGCACAGGTGTGTGTGTGCATGCGCGCGTGCTTTTTCCAGCCTTTTAAAAACGACTTTCGGTGATCTATGCAGACAGAATCCAACCATATATTCTCGTATTTGACCCAGTGTGATTTTTGCTAAACAACACACTCAAAGCTGAGCAAATTCCATAAAAGTGCGATAAATTATTAAAATGAATAATGCAGTTCATTAAGAATCTCAGCGCTGCTCTCACCCCTTGTTCCTGCGAGAGGTTTTGCCCTTCTCTCTCCTCTCTCGCCGACATTCTGAATGCAAATGAAGCACTTCACCTTTCCTCTTCAGAGAAACTAAAGCTGGAGACTTCTTAATATGAAACAATATCGCCGACATTAATGTGTTCCTCATCTGCAAATACATGAATTTCCAGCGTGAAATCCAGCAATGCGATTTGTCACTTTATCTATTTGTATAATGGAGATTACATGGAAGCTGATGTATGTAACTCATGCTGTGTTTTAGTTTAAATAAACCAGTCAGGTAAAGATTCAGTTAAGTAATGTGTTCATAAGGTATTTCCATGCATTGTTTTACGACCCTAACAGCAAATAAAGATAAATGAATATTGATGCCCCTCTCCATCCCTCTCCTCCATTGATTGATCGATCTGTGGATGTATGTATTTATCTCTTCCTCTCTAAGGGAAGTGGTGCTGAAGCTGCTCCAGTTTGAGGCGTCCACAAACGTGGCCGACAGCAAAGGCTGCTTCCCGCTGCACCTGGCCGCCTGGAGGGGAGACGTGGACATCGTTCGCATCCTCATCCGCCATGGACCCTCGCACTGCCGTGTCAACCAACAGGTAAGCGCTGCAATCACGCTGTCGTCGTCCCCGAAAAAGCCTTCATCAGCAGCAGCACCACCTACAGGAAACTTCATGAATTTCAGACTTTTCTAAGAAATGAGTCTCATCTTCTACGAACCTAAACTGATTCACAATTTCCACGACCAAAAATCATTTCTTGAACATTTGTATTTACAGTAGCTTCTTGTTGCTAAATACGGCATGTTGATGGAATAGAAAAGATGAAAGGACTGAACTTTTTCTTCTTACAAAAATACTGGATTGAGAGAAACTTTGGATCAAAATCAACAATTGAAATGAAAATAAAGTATAAAATTCACAAAGACTAGCGCCTCTAAAATATAAATGTTGGTGCAGCTCACTCCTCTTTACAGAATAAGCTGCTGCTCTGTGAGTGCTGTTTTGGTCCTGACCCTGACCTCTGACCCCTCTCTGGAGGAGGCATGTCAATTCACTGAACCCAATAGAGCATCACTAAAATGTTATGTCACGCCTGCAGTAGATGGGCAGATAACAATGGAGAAGGGGAAACCTGGTTAGAATAGCCATTTTTTTCTGTCACGGTGTTGCTGCCTTCCTGAAAAAAAAAAAAAAAAAAAANAAAAAAAAAAAAAAAAAAACAGTACTGAAAGATTTCTTCATTTTTCTGGAAGCCCTGAATGACAGCCTCAAGAGTCCCTATGAGTCCACGTGAGTCCCTGGAGTCCTCTTGAGGACCCACTATATCAAATGGTAAATTTTGGTTTCCCAGTGTCCTGCGTCTGTATGAAGACAACAAATATTGAATCTTTTTACCAAATTAGAGTTGTGTAGTTGTTTCTAGAAGCCAGTCTCTGACAGCGAGGTGTTTCTCATCATCAGACTTGACCTCCTTTTCCTCCCCCTCTATCGTTCTCTCTCTTTGTCCATCCCTGAAGCCGCACATTGATGATGTCACGCCTCATTGATGTCCTGCTTTTAAGAAGTGTCGTTAAAATCCAAAGCGTTGGCTAAAATGTTGAGGGTGAAGACATCTTGTTTTTATTGGGGGTTATCGGACCTTTATTTACGCTGCCTAATAAGCACATTTTCCTCCGTAGCCATTAACCAAATCGTTTTCCTCTCAGAGTTGTTAGAGCCTAATTGTTTGCTGTGATAAATGGTGTCCTTTGCCCCTGGCATGAAGAGGTTTGTCAGCAACAAAGCAGGGTAATTTTCTTTTTTTTTTTTTCACCCCTGTCAGTGAGACATGGAGCAGGAAAAGATGATGATGAAGACACATGCAGTAGACACTGACCTCAGTGTATCTCTGTGCGTTCTTTACATACGGAGACGATTGAAGTTTATTGAAATTATGTTAAAAAGTTAAAGCTAAGGTCAACAATTTATATATAAAATTTTCCTTCTTTTGGTTTATTAATTTAATTCACATGTCAAACTCAAGGCCCGCGAGATAATATCTAATTTTTATAATAACTGGCCTGCCAGTATATAGCGCGCATATTACGGATACTACAAATCCCGGGGGGGGGGGGGGGNCCCCCTCCCCTCCCCTCCCCTCCCCTCTGTGCCCATCCAGTCATTTTTAATGAACTTTAAGCTAGCCTGTGGAAGAAATGGCCAAATGAAAGGTGGACTCTGAAAACAGGCTTTCAACACAGGTAGGAATTAGAGAAGCTGTTTGCTGCCATCAGGGATAAACCTAAAAAAGCTAAACTAAAAAGGTTCAAGAACTCATTTATGCCTGTATCAGTCAAAGTTCTCAATAGCAGTCTACTTTGAGGTCACTTGTCGAGGTCGCGGGGTCTGTGCAATATGTTAGATTTTTATTGTGTAGATTGATGGTTGTGTCAATTGTGAAATATGTTATGTGTTATTAATGGATTGTGTTGTATGTGTCGTGGATGCTTGTGTGGCAACTTGGAGTCCAGAACGAATTTCCCTATGGGGACAATAAAGTATATTCTATTCTATTCTATTCTATTCTATAAACCTGTTTGCCTTGTTTGCAGAGATGATGTAGCTTTAATTAAATAATATAAGAAGGCATGATCACCTTTAAAATATTATTCTCATTTTGCTTGTTGGTGTTGTTAATGAAAAACAGTGATTTTACATTTCCCTTGAGAAAAATTACAGTTTTCTGGCTGTTTTTGATTGCCTGTGATAAAACTTTTTCACTGGAAATGAGTCAGTGAAACACTGCTGATAGAGAGGAAGACATANTGCCTGTGATAAAACTTTTTCACTGGAAATGAGTCAGTGAAACACTGCTGATAGAGAGGAAGACATAAAAAAATCAGTGATGCTTATTTATTTTGAATTTGATCTCTCATTTCTCTGTTTTTTCTATGCCTCTGGTTTGTTCTGAATTCTATAAGATGTCTTGGGAGCAGTAGTTAAAGTGAAGTTCATATTAGTGTATGAATAATTTGTCATAAAACCTCTGATGAAAATGAGGCCAATTTAGGTCTGTTTTCAATAGGTTGACCCTGTTTGGTCCTTGACTTGGACCCAATTTTTAATTTTGGTCCCCTCTGCGATTGAGTTTGACACCCTGATTTAATTAATTTAATAATTTCCTGCATTTCCTATCAAGAATTTTAGTAATCTTTTTCTTTTCTTCACCATCAGTTTTTACAGTCAAGAAAAAGCAAGAATAAAGACAGACTGTTGTTTCATGCTCAGCTGTGCAAATAACGAAAAGCTGACAAAGAGGATGTGTTTTTTTTTTTTTTTACTGCTGACAACAAAATACAAGCAGCGGCTGAAGTCTGGAGGCAACAGTTCCTCTTCTTCAGTTTATATCTTAATTACTGGTGGAAACAGTGTAAAATTACGGTTTTTAGGGAAGTTTTCCTTGAAAGGTAAAACATGCATTATGAGGGCTGGGATATAAGTAGATGCAACGAAAATGCCAATTTATTCCCAGATTCTGACCAGAGCAAACAGACGACAGGTCTGAAAACATCTGTACTCAGTGGAAGTGTGCATTTGTTTCCAAGTGGCAGGCATAAATCTGGGTAGAAGATTGATGGTGTGTTTGTGTGTTTACGATGCCTAAGCTCCATATTTTCCCACTGTCTGTCTAGTCTGCAGCAGAGAGCAGCGCCTGCATACATTAGTCAGCATGATATACTGAGCACCCCCCCCACACACACACACACCCATCATCTAGACTTACAACAGCAGGCCATTGGCTGCACATTACCCCATTCTCAATGATATTACTCTTCCCACACACACCATTACTCGTGTCAGAGGTTGAGTGTGTGTGTGTTTCTGTGTGTGCAGTTTTATTAGGGGACTCAGGCTGTTTGTCTTAATATCTGCTCTTTTGTAATATAAAAGTCAAGAAACACAATATGTGTGTTCCCCCGTGTACAGTAGGTGACAAACAGCAGCATGAGAATAGGACGGATGAGGAGGGAGCTGTAATGAGGGGTGAAAGGTGCTGTAGGTAGGAAGAAAAATGGAAGCGATTGATGGAAAGCGATGCAACGGAAGTGTGTAGGTGGGCCAGTTCCACGCTGCATCCAACAGAGGATTATTTGAGGTTAGTGGAAGTTATTAGTTGGCGGTAAAATAGCTCCAGCCCACCATTTACCGCCTAATTGGTCCCAGTAGCTCTCATTCACAGCTGTTTATGTTTACTGTGGGAGCATGTGTGTGTCAGTGTGTGTGTTTGTAAGAGAGTTGGAGGCTGACTGACTGGAGAAGATGATTATTCATAGCATTTGTGTGTGAGAGCAAGTGAGACAATGATGGATCGTGAAAGATTGCTTGTTTTCTGGAAGTTAGCGCTGCGCTCACGGGGCTAAATGCAGGTTTTGAGGCTGAGACGCCGTTTGATGTCATTTCCTGTTCTCTCAGGACGAACTCGCTGCTAAACTTAAGCTCCAATACTCAATTGGAATTTATTTTTTGTTAGATTTTAAGTGAATTTTTTTTTAAGTTTCTGTTTTTAATCAGCCGCAATACTCTTATGTTCCAAGAAATGGCCTGTTAACTTCAGGGGTCCTCTGAGTTTTGCGTTAAAGGACCATACCGCTAAATTTACATTAACAAGCTAAAATATTGTTTGTTACTTTGCCAGTTTTATGATGTTGGCTCAGTGGTTAGCACTGCTGCTTAAAAGCAAAAAGGTCTTGGATTCAAATCCAACCTGGGCCTTTTTGTGTAGAGTTTGTTCTCCTGTGGGTGGGGGGGTCAGCTGAGTCCTCCAGCCTGTTTGTCCCACTGAAGTAGAGCAGATGTGGTGAATGTGTGGGAACCAGGACATAACCTATGGACCTTCTTCTGTATGGGGCCTCTGGAGTCATCAACTAAAGGGTCATTCTCTGTCTGTGTGTGTTTTTTTTTTTTTTTTTTTTTNGGGGGGGGTAATGATAGGTCGAGCATGTCCCCCAGTGCTGCAGATACTTCCCAGGAATGTTTTCTTTTCCACCAAGTGAAGGATGGAAGGTTATTTCATTCTCTCTCTCTCTCTCTCTCTCTCTCTCTCTCTCTCTCGTCAGTGTTTCTGCTCTTTTTGTGTTTGCATGCATGAACACATGAATGCATGAATGTGCTAACACTTCGTACAGGCTTTTCCCCAGATGCAGCAAGGCCTTCTGGGAGCTTACAGACTGTGTGAACAAAAGCACAAGTGAAATGTCAGGAGGTCGCTGCTTGCGTGTGTGTGTGTTTGCATGAATGTCTTTCAGTGATTGTGGGTGTGTGTGTTTTTATCTTATAGTCTTGCTTCCACGCGCACAAATGAAACCATGTGTTTCCTGACGCTCAACATGTGAATGTGTCCTCTCTGAGAACGGCACCCTGGGAAAATCCTGGCTTAAAGATGGCTCATGCTGCGCCCACGGGTGCCAAAACACACAGAGTCACGCTGAGCCATAACATGTTTTCTTATGAGTAATCCATTTTAAAAAATGTTATGTCACATTTTTCCGCAGCCTGACACTTTTCTTCAGGCTGTGGGCAGCTTAATTAAAGTTATGTAAGGGAAAACTCATTCATCTGGTCACGTATTGATCAAACTAGCTCTAAGTGATCATTGTAAGATTACAAGCTGAGAGCAGAGTGTGTATGTGTGTGTGTGTGGCAGGCATTATATAAAGACAAAAATAAATAACTGCAGTATTTTTCTTTACAGTATTCAAACGTTACACTGTAATATGATGATTTGTACCTATAGGCATGTTTTTGTTTTAGTTCCACAAAAATTGAAAATAAATTGACATTTTTTTAATGAATATTTGAATATCGACGTGCAGCTCAGAATAAAAATAATTTGAAAGATGGGTCAGTTTGTGGTTAAGTGTGGAGAGCTGTGAGCGCTCTCTCTCTCTCTCTCTCTCTCTCTCTCTCTCTCTCTCTCTCTCTCTCTCTCGTCTCACCATCTCTCATCTTCTCAGTCCTCTTTTTGCATCATTTTCCTCATTTTGCCCTTGAGTATTTCATTCACTTTCCATGTTCACGCTCCTAATAAGTGCTCCTTTTTTTTGCCTCTCTCTTTCTGCCTCGTGGTTTTCTATCTCCCACCTGCTTCTCCACTCACCACACTTGATCATTTCTCAGCTTGTGCCTTTTAATGCTATGAAGAGACGAAAGAGGAGTGAAGACTTATTCTACTCATCTCTCTCCCTGCTCTCCCTTCTCTTTCCACCTCTTTTTCTTTTATTATTTATCCATATGCTGTAAAAACAGAGATAGGGGAATGATTTTGTTCACCTCTCTATTTTGAGGATTATAAAAGCTCGTGAATATAATGACATCAACATGTTTTAACAGTCTTTTAAGGACAAATTTCCTTTACATAAACCCTTATCCACTTAAACATTATACCTTAACATAAATATAAATGTCTCAGACCAGCAGCAGACAAAATCCCACCATACATGCATCATCATTTGTTTCAGTCCCACTATCAATACATGTAGTTTGATAGCGATAGCGGCTCCTAAACGATAATTTTTTAAGATACATTCATTCTTTAGATTGAGAACGTGTGAGTTAAAAGTCATGTAGCATACTAATAATAAAAACTCTTCCTTATATAAAGACAGTTTCGATAAAAACAACAATTTTAGAGGTTGAGATTAACTCAGGTATTGAAAGACACTGATGTTTGGTACCAGAAAGTATTGTTTTACAATCTTCTGCTTATAATAATCATATGCTGTAGAGCTTAGAGATAGATCCATGTCTATAAGAGAATCTTGACATGGTAAGGCTGGATTTACATGACCACGCACATGTGACCTGTTTCCGATCTTTTGCTCATGTGACACGTACCGGATATACTTCCTGAAGATGTAAATGGTAAAAAGCCACATGGAATCAGATATTCTCAGATCCGTTTTGGGCTACTTGCATATAAATCAGATATGTATCAGATATCCGCCAATGCAACTGCTGTCTCTTATGTAGACACAGATCTAAATACACAGATCGGAATTTCCTTCCCATTCCGACTCCTACGTAACGTTCCACCTTATCTGCATTTGGATGATGTAAGTGATCAATATGTTAACCACTCTCTGTAAACAAAAATGGAGGACATACTATATATATATCAGACATACTAATGTGTGTTTATGTCAAATAGAGGTGATAGTGTGTGATAACAGGCTCCCTTTACAGCAGCAAAACTCCAACTCCACCCGCTTCTCCTCCATGATTAACNGTGATAACAGGCTCCCTTTACAGCAGCAAAACTCCAACTCCACCCGCTTCTCCTCCATGATTAACCGACGAAAACACATGTCCCGATGGGAGAGATAAATGCTCAAACAACATATCAGATGTTTCTCTCTGCATTTAAAAGTTGCTAACCTGCTGATCTTATTTTTAAATAAATGTACGCAAATGCATCCTTGCTGCTACAGGTCAAAGCCGTGTAAATACAGGTATCAGATATGAGCCGCTTAAAAAAGAAAATGTANGCTGCTACAGGTCAAAGCCGTGTAAATACAGGTATCAGATATGAGCCGCTTAAAAAAGAAAATGTAAATATGCTCAACAAAAAATCAGATATAGGCAAAAGATCGGAACTGAGCATCAAGGCTTGTAGTGTAAATCCAGCCTTAAGAAAATCTCTTTCACCTCGTCTTTTTCATTCTCCATTTATTTACCAAGTTCTCCCTCAGGACAGCCGAAACCGGAGGGATTATGGAGATGCTATAATGTAGCCGTAGCTCAAGTGCGTATCAGTCCATCAGTGTTAACACAGTGTGTGACTGTGTTAACACTGTGTGTGTGTGTGTCTGTTCAAACAAACATCTCTCTGCTTCTCCCGCTCTCCTTTCATTTCAGAAGCGGCCTGGCTGATAAGGCTTTGCTTGTTTGCATGTGTATCTGTTTGTTTGGTCCGGCGCAGATGAACTTGGATAACACGGATAATGTTTACTGTGTGGTGTGTTTCTCTCTGACATCAGATTTACACACTCCAATACTTTTCATTACACAACACCCCCCCCTAATAACTGTGAATCAGGGCTACATGCAGAGAGAGAAGCACCGACACCCATTTGTGTGGTCAATAATGTGCTGCTGTGCTGTTAATGTGGTATTAGTACATGGTTGTTGCTTAGAGCCCAATCAGCAACAATACACACCGAGTGCCTGATGATATCGGAAAGCTGTCGCAGGCAGTGTAATGGAAATACATAGCCTGCTCTGAGAACATGGAGGGAAGATTTTCTACTCCCCACCCCCTTGGTCTTTGCTTGTCATTCCATGTTTCTGTTCATCTCTTTGTTGCTCTCTTCATGTCATGGAATTGTGTTTTCCATATCTTAAGCTGCGTGCGTGAGCTGCAGGCAAAGTGAGTCTCCAGCAGTCTCAACAATGCTTACAATCTTCGTCTCAGTGGTTATCTTATTTGTCTTCACATTTGAGCATTTGTGTGTGTGATTGGCGTACCTTATTGCTGAAAATTGTTTAATGATGCTGTTAAAGGCACAACTTCTGATCAATACAAATGAATGCATCACACCCTCACCAAAATTCAAACATTAAAACATGAGAAAAATGCAAAACTGCTAATTTTTCATCTATAAATGTAATCAGGAATTGAATATGTGAAAATATTACAACAAATTTACAAGAAATACAATAAAATATATTCGATTTGAATTAATAAGAGTAAGGGTTATACATAAAAAATACAAATAAAATATTTATATACTGTAGTTTCTTGTATATCTGCCTACACAGACACAGATAATGATAAACAGCAGCATAATAATCAGTCCATAATATCGGCCTGCTAGTATATACAGACTAGTATTCTACACTTCATCTTCTCAGCAGCAGATGATACTTTTACATGGACAATAAGTAATCAGATTAGATGCCAATCCGATTAAAACTGTCTCATGTCACCACGTCAATCTGAATAAAATGAGCAAATCCAAATAAAATTCTAATCAAGTAGAAGGGGGTGGCGTACATGTGTACACCTTTTAATAACCCGATCAACGTCCATGTAAATGGTACATCGGATTGCTTTCCATGGTAGAAGCTTTGTGCGCATGCATATTACCTGAGTAATGACATGACACTTCATGCACAGCATGGTTTGAGAAAAATGGTGGTTGTAAAGCAGAACTGGTCGATGGTGGAGACAACATTACTACTTAATATTCTCAAGGAATTAAAAATAGTTGAAAGGCTGGACGGGCATGCAACAAGTCCGTCTTTAGCACAGCTAGCTTCCGGGAAAAGCTGGTTGCGGGATCATGTGCATGTGCATATCAGAGATGACCAACATCACGGTGCAGTGCATTCTGGGATTGATCCACCAAATACTTCAGATTGACAAAAAAGTCACTATGTAAATGTACATATTATTAGTGGTTTTGGACACGTCGTAAGTTTATTACACTACAATGAAGACAGTTTATATGCTAGATAAAATTAAGGTTAAATGATCCCTTGAGGAAAGTGAATCATTTCAGCGGAAAATAGTAATATAGTCAAATATCCTGACAGGAATAGAGCAAATGTAGGGTATTAAACATAACACACACACCAATTACACCAGCAGAGAGTGATGTGAATTACAGCGGGTGTGAGTGTGTTATTATTGTGCTTACATTTCTGCAATCAAACCTGCTCTTATCCACTGTGGAGCATTCTATTCTGGAGGGGTGTGCAGTCCTGGGGGAACACATAGAAATCTGTAGAGTGAATCTCTCAAGCCTGCTGCTGTGTATTTGCCTCCAGATCATGCGTGTGTGTGTGTGACCATGTGTGTGCGTGCAGTGTGGTGGTTGTCTTCATATAGGGACTCTTTCCCGCTTTTATTCACACCTATAGAATCTTGCCATCTCTATTGCTTGCTGCTCAGAGGGGAACATGAAAGTGGAGATGGGGGAGGGGGGGTATCATACAGTATTTTCAAGAAAATACTGTATGAACACACATTTAATCCCTGTAAGGCCTCCTCTCTCTCTCCTCTCTCTCCCAGCAGAGCTATCCATCATCTCTCTCTCTCTCTCTCTCTCTCTCTCTCTCTCTCTCTCTCTCTCTGTGTGTGTCTCTCCCCTCCACCTTGTCCCTTTATCCTTTTCCCCAGTCATTATGGAGCTGTTTTCACCTCTGAGGGGCCTCCGGGACCACCAACGCTTTTCTCGGCCTGACAGGGGCCCCTCAGGGGACTAGAAAATGGACACGGTTCCTCTGAACATGATATCCTCCCGAGTTCAAAGCAGCCTTTAAAATACGCGTGCAGCCAGGACCGAGTCATTGTGTTGCAAGTGAGTCTCAAGTCTTTGTGCCAAGTGCTAAGTGAAGGGAGTGAAGTCACAAGTGAAGCCAGTCAAGTTAGTCAAGTTACAAGTCAAGTTGTATGTGAAGTCATCCAAGTCACAAGTAAAGAGCGTCAAGTTACAATACAGTAAGGTCACAAGCCATATCAATCAGGTCACAAGTCAAGACAGTCAAGTCACCAGTCAAGCCAAGACCTGAGACTTAATTGTGACTTGCAAAACTATGACTTGGTCCACACACGCACACACACACTCATTCACACACACACACACACACACTCACACTCACACACACACACACACACACACACACACACACACACACAAAGTAAAACATACACTACGTGTAAAACTGTGTGCACGACTTCTGTAACAAAGAGAGAAACACCATCTAAATCTCCATCCTTTTAACTCTGTTCTACTAATCATCTCCTCCTATTCCACTGCTCCTTCTTTCTCCTTGTACCCTTTTCCATCACCTTTTCCTTCCTTCACCTCCTGCCCCTCTAATCCTCTCATTTCTATCATTGCCTACCTTCCTGACCTCCTCCGCTGCCTCCCTCCATCCTTCTCGACACATTTTCCCTCCTCGCTTCTTTTCTCCCTTTCTCCCTGCCTTCCTTTTATCATTCCCATAATCCCTCCCTCCATTTCTCTGGCCTTTCTCCTCACATCCCTCTTTCCCATTCCTTCACTCTGTCTTTCTAACCAGTCAATCCCTCCGTTCTTCCACAGAACCACGAGAGGGAAACGGCGCTGCACTGTGCAGCCCAGTACGGACACTCGGAGGTGGTGTCAGTTCTGCTCCAGGAGCTGACGGACCCCGCCATGAGAAACAGCCGGCAGGAAACGCCGCTGGACCTGGCGGCGCTGTATGGACGACTGCAGGTCAGGCCGCCCTGATTACAGAAATTAATTCTGGAGAAAAAAAGCAAGACATAAAGATCAACATTTTCCACTAAAAAAAGCCATAATGTGCTTGTATTCAGTGGTTGATAAAAATAAAAACTCATTAAAATGCTGTACTACACAGGCAGGCAAGGCGACAGTTTTATAACTGGAGCTGTACATCTTTGTTAAAAATGTGACGCACACATACACACATACAGAGAGGGAGAGAAAGGGAGGCATACAAATCCATATTGCCATTCATAGCAATCACGCATTCTCTCTGCTAAGGAAATGAGTAATTGCAGTCAAGCCATACAGGTTTTTCTGAGTGTGAATGAATAATTTATGAAAACAGTTCACAGCCTCCTCCTCTCTCTCTCTCTCTCTCTCTCTCTCTCCCCACCTCCCTCCCTCTCTGCATAATTATGAGGGGAAATCCCCGTGGTGGAAGCTGCTGCTGCATGGAGATATAGCTAATGCAGGGCACAAGTTTAACTTTAGCACATACACACACATATACACACATATACACACATGCACAATATAAACAACGATAATCCCTCCAGAAGACTACTGCTACTCACAAATTGAATGACTAATTTCTGATTTTAAGTTGTCGATGTTTTATGGCGTTTTAAAATTTTTGTTTAGATACAATATTTCACGTGATCAGATGAGACACACTCACACAAAATATAGATTTCCCATTAATTAACCAAACCCTTAAGTTGTACGTATGTGCATGTGCCTCAAACTTATATTTTAAAAGTGCTATAAAGAAAGAAAATGCACACGAATCATCCAGTGACACAAATTTTAGTGGATCAGCGCTTTGCTGAGTCAACACAGGCAACTAGAAGTGACTAAAAAAAGAGGAAATGAGGTAAATCTAACTGCATCGTGGACGGTTTGAGCAGCGATCCAACGCAATATCTATTTTTGTTTGTTTCGTACAGCTGATGTTCATTTAGTAGCCACAGAAAATCGATCGTCCAGTCCTCCCAAAGCTCGCTGTATTGTCCTTGAATTGACATTTCCGTGTGTTTTTTGTGCCCAGGTGGTTCGCATGTTGGTGAGCGCTCACCCAAACCTCATGAGCAGCCACACTCGCCGACACACTCCGCTTCACCTGGCTGCACGCAACGGACACCACAGCACCGTTCAGACCCTGCTAGACGCCGGCATGGACGTCAACTGTCTGGTAAGGAAAATTAACAGTTGATTTCTGTCCACAACCAAGCACTTAAAATTTGAAATGCCTAAAAAGCTGGCATCGTCTTCAAAAGTGTGTGTGTGCATGTATGTGTGGCATAAAGCATGAATGTGGTGCTCGTCTCCTGTGGTGTGTTGGTGAAGAAAGGATGAATAATTGATTGAGAGAGAAGGAGGAGAAGGAGCAAAGGACAGGTTGTTCTGTCGTTTCCTCCTCCTCCTCCTCCTCCTCCTCCTCCTCCTCTCTCACTCTCTACATCATCAGTTAAGAGGATGGAAATCCAGCATTTCAGTCTCTTATTATAGATATCACAACTTCATTACTGAAGGTGGGGGTTCTTTTTGTGTGTATTCAGCTTTGTCCCGACCCTTTGTCGGCCATTTGTTTTTCTCTGAAGCCTTGTCAAAATCTGACCTTGCTTTCTTCAAGACTCCCTTTTTGTTGAGACTCATTTCTCTGCCAAACTAAACTGCTTGATCTTGGCTCTCTTGTCTAAACTGTAGAATGTGGAAAAAGAAGTTTGTGCTGCGCTGATGAGTCAAGCTTCTTTCTGATCAAATGAGGATTAATCTCTTATCAGTTCAGCACTCAGCCATCACAGATCATTGTGTTAATCACACTGGTGAAGGTCATAACATCAGTGCTGCTCTCGTATTAAAGGGGACATGTAACTTAATAAGGGAATATGTGTTCAACATTGTCAGAGTGGTAAAACTTGAGTTTCATGCTGATAAAGATGTACTCAGTAACACAACTCAATAAGTCCTGAACTACTCTGAAAGTTTCCCTTTTTGATTGGTGCTTTACTTGTGTAACATGTTGACATCAACATGTAACACATTTGCAGAGGTGGGTAGATCAACTGGAAACTGTACTCAAGTAACAGTATTGTTACTTTATACCAAAATAATTACTTGAGTGAGAGTAATAAAGTATCTATTAAAAAGATTACTTGAGTAGTGAGTAACTTTGATCAAGATTATTCTTTCAAATAATCAAGCTATAAAGTGCTCGTCTGAGGGAAAAAAATGCAAAGTAGCCATATGTAGCTTCTAATACAATCCAAATCATATCATATAAAGAAACAGTAGACAGTAATAAATCAAATATTTACCACACAACAAATCATGACAATTCTGGCCTGGCCCCAAGACAGTTAGCTAGGTTAGCTTCATGAATTTACTCAGAATAGAACAGGAAAACTTGAGTTAGCATTAGCAGCAGCAGCAAGTTGGCCACTAATCCATATTTCTGGGTTCATGGAAATTTCCAGCTCAGGCCTGATACAGCCAGGCCTGTTTCTGAAAATAAGAACATGGAAATCTGTTCGATATGTCCCCTTAAAAAAAAAAAAAAAAAANAAAAAAAAAAAAAAAAACAGGTACTGATCAGTTAGTGCTGTCCAGTTTGTTTAATTTCATAATTTAATTTCCTATTAGTTGACTAACATTTTGATATTAAACAATATAATGTGACAATACTGATTATTCACATAATTGTTATTGTTTATCTTCTTAAAATTCTTTGGGGTTTATCACTACTAAATGGCTACACAGAATTGTTGTCATTTTAGCAGATTTATGGGCAAATAAAATAATTACTGGTACATGAAAATATTTTGATCACTAAATAGCTGAATCAAATGATTAAATACTGGCTGTCATCCACGTCAGACTGATTTGAGTCTTAAAACACCCGTTTTGTTAGAAATGATCATTTCCAAATTTGATCTCATCATTCATCATAAAGTTTGCTTCATTTATAATTTGGGCAAAGAGTGGATCAGATTTATTGTTGCTGCGTCGAATTTACTGAAGCTGACAGCCACACAGCTGGAGTGAGCGATTATTCAGATGCTGTGTGAGTGTGTCATTATACGAAACAAACAACACACACGCTGAAACTGCTCTTCATCATGTCTAGTCTGGTGGATCTGAAATAGCTCGACTTTCCTGTGTGGGTTTGATTTGGATGTGGACAGTAAATGCTGTAAGACGATCAGGCAGGATTGACGGAAACCCGGTTTAGGGCTTTGAGTTCAGTCAGATTGAAAGCTTTAGGAAGACTCAGATTCTGAATCGAGGAAAATAATGGTTCAGATGATGAGAGCCGTGGAGGCAGACAGCGATCAGGGCAAACATGAGAACGAACAAATCCTATAGATGAATTTAAACCCTGACAAAGGAAACTTTTTACATCGAAGGGGTCAATAGCTGCAACACTGAAACAGGTCAGGTAATTTCGAGACTGTAGATTCACTTTTACTGTTGCCACAATACAGTCTAACTCAATGTTCAGTTTTTACAGTAACATATGGTACAACAGATGCTGTGTCTCTCCTTCCCCTGATTACGTTAAATACAGTTTCTTTATATTTTATATGTGTAAACAGCCGTTGGCAGTTCAGTTTAACACTGTAGAGAGTCCGTGACTGCAAAAATAGAATAAATCTATTTTGGAGAGTTAGAGACTTAGGTATTTGTTTGTGTGTGTGTGTATGTGCATGTGTGTTTGTGAAATTCATCTCTTAAAAGACAGAAACATCTTGACCTGTTGTGTACCGGAGTTGTCATATACTGTAGCTTTCATATAGAGGAGATGTGACATCTTCCCTGTCTTGCGCCTTTGTTGCAGGCTCTCTGTGGGTGTGTGTTTTTCCACGTGTGTGTGTTTGTGCACGTGTGTGCTGTGATCTGAAGTGGTGGGCTGTGTTTCTCTGCAGGGATTTGGCCTGAGGCTCCATGTGCCTAGTGAAGATGAACACTACATGCCTTTGATTTGCCTCATCTTCTCCCTCTCTCTCTCTCTCTCTCTCTCTCTCTCCCCCTCTCTCTCTCTCAGCCCTTTGATTCCTCACCTCTTCTCTGTAATTTACTCTTCTATCTCTGGCTGATAATAATGCACAGCAGCACAGCCTCTTTCTCTCTTCTTCTACTACATTCAGTCGAACATTGTAGGCCTTTGATTTGTCCTCCATTTCCCACCACCCTCCTCCTTCTCTTTCTATCCTCTCTTGTTATGTAACNAAGCATTGTCTTTAGTATCAGAACTATACTGTTGACAGTGCAGAGAGGATGCAATGGCTACCTCACAGATGGCTGCCTTGAGAGATTGTGCAGGTCACTAATTGGAGTTAGGCCATATAGGTCTGTTTGAGAGTGAATGAATTATTTATTATAAATATTCTTCCTCTCTCTCTCTCTGTATTTTTCAATGTCTCTCTCCCTCTCTTTCCTTCTCTGGCTGTTTCCCTAATAATGTGGGGAAATCCCTATGGAGGAACCTGCTGCTCGGTGGGCAGGTAGCCAAACGGGGGCAAAAGTTTAGTATACACAAACACACACACACGCACGAGTGTCTTTTCCAGGTTCACTTGCATTAAGCATTCATAAGGCAACATCAACACTGCTACGTTTCAGCCGCAGCACACACATCAAGCGCTGGTCGGCCCTGGAACGTATCGGAAAAGGTCCGCTTTTCAATTCCCGGAAACTTTTAGAGAGTGAGAATCGCCTTCCTCGTTTCCTCATGACATCACAGCACAATCACCATGGGAAACAGGACAGGAAGTGGTATAGAGATGACCAGAGGGAGGTTAGAGGGCGAGTAGGGTGTGTGTGTGTGTGTGTGTGTGTGTATATGGGAAATGGAAGTGGGAGGGGGAGGTGGAGAGGGGGTTATTTCCTGCTCTCCCACCTCCTCCCATGTGCATGTGGTGCAGAATCGTCACCTCTCGCCAAACTCTTGCAGTGGACGAAGCTGCATCTGCAGCCACTCATCTGGTTTTACTTGGGATTTATACCTGCTGCATTCTCCGAAGGGAATTGGACCATTGACCTTTGACCTTTTCACAGGAGTTGTCTCATTTCCACAACCGTCCCTGAACGTGGTGATGACACGTGGGATGCTGAGGAAACAGAAAGGTACCGTACTCTTCGCGTTNGTCCCTGAACGTGGTGATGACACGTGGGATGCTGAGGAAACAGAAAGGTACCGTACTCTTCGCGTTCCCCGCAGAGGATGAGCGTGTTGATCTGATGCGGTGTGGAGCTGAGTTAAATTTCCCATCATGAGACCTGGCTGTCGTCCAAATCGTTTGTCTTCATTAAGGCTGAAAATTCGGTTTGGTCCAGGTTTTCATTTATGTTGTGAGGACGCCATGCGTGAAGGATGGGATGTATTGAGCATATGTGTGTTGCTGGGTGTGTGAGAGTGTGTTCATGGAGGCAGATCTGCATATGCGCATGAGTGTGCATTCAAGTTCAAGTGTCCCTGTGGGATATTTGTGCTTCTAGCAAGGTGTTTAGCAGAATGTGTGTGTGACTGTTCTACAAAGCAATATTTTCTAAGCATTAAGGTAGTATAGAAGTGGCAAATATCTCTTTTATTATTATTCACGACTTGGAAAATATATTTCTGAGTCACGGCCTTTGACCTTGAAGCCTTAAATTGGTCCTGTCATCGGTGCTGAGCCAACGTGAAGCCCGTACTGTAACAGCGCCCCTCCTTAGTAGTTTCCATGTGTTGCATCATATCTGTAATATCCCTTTAGTGTCACTGGAGGCTGATACGAGCCAGCATCCACTCGTATGATGTGGAGAAACTGGGACATTTCTGCGCGGGCGTCCACTCTCTGCCGCTCGTGTAATGGTTAGAAATCAGCCTGGTCTCCTGCGGTTTGCAGACAAGAGAGTGTCACTTTCCTAATCTTTCTGAATCCCTGTGCTTTTATTTTGTAATGCCTTTTGTGCTTCCAATCCACATCTCCCTCATCTATTTTGGTCTCTTTTCAGTTTTTAAAGTGATGTAGTTCTCTCTCTCTCTCTCTCTCTCTCTCTCTCTCTCTCTCTCTCTCAGACAGAGAATGGCAGTGCCCTCCATGAGGCAGCTCTCTTTGGGAAGATGGATGTAGTCCGCTTACTGCTTGACTCAGGTGGGTCTATAAATGTATCTTACCCAAACAAAACAAAAGTGTGTGTTTGTGTTGTGTGTGTGTGTATTTCTTCCCTTGTTTGCTCTCCCCGTTTTAACATATTATTTTGAAGATTTTCTGCAGTTGTAACACTCCAGACTTTTCATCCTTATTGTTTTGGACACGTTTTTCCTCCTGCCCTATCTCGTGGCCGTGCTGAAAGGTCAGCAGGATATGACATTTGTTGTCTCACATTGATGATGTCAGTGGAGTTGATATGAGGAGGGGTCAGAGGTCATGGTGAGAAGCAAAAAGCAAATCATCTCCCAGGGGAGTGGCAGCTTCTTTTGAGATTAATCACTCACATAGGGAGATCACGTGTGTGTATTGCAGTGAGGACGAGTGAAAGTGTGTGTATGTGTGTGTGTGTGTGTGTCACAGAGAGAGAGGGGGGAGAGGACTATTGTTCTTTGATACTGGCCCCCCTCCCACACCCTTGATGTTTCTCTAGCACTTCCTGTTTCCTGGAAGGCTTCCTGTGGGTGGCCATGTTCTTTTGGCCTGGATTTTATGTACATCCTGGATCAACACAGGCCTGTGCCAGCCTGATTCAGTGAACTTTAACCCCACACACTCCAAACACTGGCTACGTGCAAGTGTGTGTGTGTTATTGTCAATCATCTGCTATTCAGGGAAACAGTTCAGGATGTTGAACTGTCAACACCCAGTCAGTTGCACCAAAAATATCTTTATTTATTTTTAATATATATATAGTGGTGAGAACTTTCAAACTACATCAAATTAAAATGTATTTTTCCTTAATTTTGATTCATATTGCTTTATTCATGTCTTATGAACACAGCAGGGATGGGTGAATCACATTTATTTTATGTGGGGAATTTAATTAAGGCAGACAGAGAAACAAATCTGAAAAATCCCTCCCAGCAGGCCTCATAAGTCACTTTGCATGGTGAGAATGTGTGTGTGTGTGTTTGTGTAGATTCAAGCATTGTTCTGCAAAGACTGTAAAGTTTAATGAAAACAATGTTATAGCTGTTAACAAGAAGACTTCATGAATTGATAAAAATCCCACACTCATCCTCTGATGGCTGCGTTTCATTCATCTTTGCTGACTGGAGTTTTGTGACTGAGATGGTGTGTCAGCAGATCTGGGCCTCAGTGTGTGTGTGTGTGTGTGTGTGTGTGTGTGTGTGTGTGTGTCAGGGGTCGACACCACTCTGAGGGACTTTCAGGGGAGAACCACTCTGGAGATCCTGAGAGAACATCCTGCACAGAAATCCCAGCAGATCACTGCTGTTATCCAAGGTAATACACCCACATGCACACACACACACACACACTCTCTCAGCACACCAGTGTTTATCAGATTGCGTTAGCATATTGATGTGCATTATGACAACACTGACGCTGTGATGAGCCGGTTGACAAATCCAGGAAGTTTATCTTCCACTGGGAAACAATAGGATCTGGTGTGTGTGTTCAGCTGCTGCAGAGTTCAGAGTTACACAACCTCAGCCTGTTAATGCCGACCTTCAGCTTCATGCAAAAGTCCTCTGGCATTGTCTCACTGACTGAGTTGTACCATAAAAGTAAGTTTTTGCATGAAGTGTTGCCAACAAATTCAGTATTCTTCAGTGTCTTAGTAAAAAAAGCAAAAAGTTGAGTGCCAAAATATGGAGAGGTTTGAGTGGGTTTTCCAGCAGAAAACAACATTTAAAGGACCAAGCCATCCATTTTGTATGTTGAGCCCTAATATATTCAATTTTCATACATGTTACGTTACTGACAATCATTTCCCAAAGGATAAAACTGTATTTCAGCTTTCCTGATATTTTGCAAAATCTCTTAATCTTTCAAAATCAAATATTCAAGCGATGCACCCACCTTAAAAGTCGAAGTTTCACCTGCTAATAGTTACGCAAAATTATGAAGTCAGGGATGTTAAAATTTTTTGAAAAAACGCTTTTGGGACTATATTTCCTGGTGGAGACAGACATTCAACTCCACGCTTTTTATTGTGCTGAAAAGCTAAAATGACATAACTTCAAAAAAAAAGCTGAATATATGTCTTGTTCGTGATGATGGATTACCTATCCCAAGAACGTTTCAAATATCAACAAGTTGATTTTAATAGCATACCAGAATGAACTGAAACAATGGTGGCCTGGAAGGTAGGAAATTTTTTTTTAATTCACCATTTCAGTAGTATGCTTTGGGAAATGATTGTCAGTAATATTACATGTATGAAAATTGAATATATTAGGCTCAAACATGCAAAATGGGTGGTATGGTCCTTTAACAGCGGAGTGAGGGAAAAGGCAGTTAAGGGGGGGGGTTTGAGGGGGTTAATTTGGGCGCATGTGTTGTTATATGCTATGTGCAGATGTAGGTGAGAAGATGAAACAGCCATTTTTCATTTATTGTGACTTTTAACGTCCTTCGCTTCCTCCACTCATACGTCTTTGCCTCATGAATAAAGTAGATTTAAGCAGCAAAGTCAAAGATACGCCACAGCAGTCATGTGCTGCAGATTTGCAGCAAAACCTCATGGTCATAACATTTAACTTCTTCTGTCCCGCCTGCCATCAAAAAACCTGATGTTTACTCCAGTTTTATACGTGATTGTGCGAATTCACTCTGAATCTCCAGAAATCCAAAGATTCTCCAGATTGCACCTTTGAAAGTCGGTGTTTGGGTACGAATGCTGTAATCTGTGGCTGGGAACGCCGCGCTAACTGTCTTTGGGTAATCTCTGGGCGTGTGTGAAACCTGTAGCTATAGATGAGAGACAGATAAAGATGGAGAGATGTCAGAAAGAGCCCAAATTAACGGCGATTTGGTCGTAGCTGGGAGGTAAAGATAGAAAGAGGAAGTCGGGCTGAATCCCAGGAATGCTGCAAAATGGCCACAAAATAACAGACATAAAATTGAAACCAAGAAGGGAAAAAAACAGAGAGATGAAAAGAAAAGAGCAGTTTGGTTTTCAATTAGATGTTTATCACTCGGTGTGAGAAAACATCTCTGTCTTTAACTCAAAGCAGTGCAAATCAAACACTTACTGTGATTTTTTTTTTTTTTATATTGAATGAATACTCTACGCATCTTTTTAAATGTCAGAAAGTCCTGTGATCATAACATTCGGCCACAGTCTGGTCATCAAAATCTCATCTTAGTAAACTAGAGCTGGAAATCAATTGATTTGGACTGAACCATAAAAAGGGTGTGTGTGTGTGTGTGTGTGTGTGTGTGTGTGTGTGTGTGAGAGAGAGAGAGAAAGAGAGAGAGTGTGAGGGCGAGAAATAATGAGCGAGACTGGAAGAGAGAAAAAGGACACAGCTGTGACTTCATGAAAAGATCAGCTGCATGCCATTTCCTGTTGGAGAGGAGACGGAAAAGGACACACACACACATGCACACACACACACAGAGCAAAAGACCTGTCACTTGGCTCAGTCGTACCAGCTGAAGGGCTTTCTGGTTGCCGCAGGCGCCTCATTATGAATAAAATCTCATTTGATTTACAGAAAAGGATGAACAGACTCATGAACAGTTAAATTTTACTGGTTATGAGCTAACACACACACACATACACACACACAGCAGGCTGCATGACTGCTGCTGTTTATGGAGAATCTGCTGATGGTGATTACAGCGGAATAAGTGTCAAGCATTTTAGCTCCGTCTTCAATACACATTTCCACATGGTGTAATTGTATGCAAATGTGGTTATATATCATAATTATCCAGATGAAGGCATGTTTGACATTACCAGGATTCCTCACTAGGACTCTACAGGGAATCTGTGTGTGTTTTTGGTCACGTATACCTCACTAAATCTGTTTATTTTAAAGTCTTCTACCTTATTTCCATGAACTATCCCTCTTTCTGACTTTCCCCCTCTCATAATTCTTCTCCGCCGTTGATTTTATGAACTGCAGCTCAACGAGGAGAAGCTGTGAAGTGAATTTGCGGCATGGAGAAAAGCCTGAATTGAACGCAGCACAAGCTGTTTACCATGCTGATGGCCGCGCTATTATATCGATCCAGTAAAATGCCTCTCAAATGCTTTCCCTCCATCGCACTCCCTTCATTCCCTTCTCCTCAGCCGGCCGGTCTTTCTCTCTTGTCTCAGCGCCTTTCCTCCCCCTCCCTCTCCCTTTCTCATCGGTCTCTCCATCTCTCCACAGAGTACATGATGGACGAGGTGGAGAAGCGGAGCATCGTGGAGGAGCCTGTCCGCAAATGTCCCATCCCTGCCCCTCGTGGCTCCGTCCCCTCACCCTCTGCCTCCCCCTCGCTCAGACCCAAGAGTGAGTGCACACACACACACACACACAGATAATGATGCAGCATTCAAAACCACAAGGTAACCAAATGACTGCACTGCTGACTACAAATGCATCAACCTAAAAGAGGAAATGAGAGAGAAATATAGTGAGAAACATAAATTTTGCATGAATTACGGAAAGTGTTCACAGTAAAAATTTTGCATGAATTACAGAAAGTGTTACTAATATTGTGCCTGCAAAAGAATCAAATAAAGAGATGCTTATTATAGACCTGCGTGCATAGTATATATTTGTCTACAATATATTTTTTAATTAATATTAACAAGGTGCAACCTGATTTTGGTTATTGTTGCTTCTAACCTGGTGGCATTTTTAACAATACGGGGCAAACAATGCCACACAAATCTAGACATGGAGAGCAGCTCCTGCAGTGTAAAAACAGCTCCTATTGCTCCAAATATACATTTACCCTGTGTAGGTGCTGCCCCCTGTGGTACAAATATGACACTACAAGAAGCCATAACTGCAGATCCACTCTCCGCTCTCTCAATGATTGTCAGCACATACTATAATTACCTTGATTACCTTAGAGACTGCAGGAGGGAGGTAAGAGAAAGTGATTAGCACAGTTTGCTCCTTAACACTTCTTAAATGCAGTATTGAACACGCCAGCAGGCGAAGTAGAGAGGTGGTACAGGGACACAGAGGGTGTTTCGCAGCCAGTAGTTGTGTCTCTGCTTTTTTTTTGCCCAAGCCTGATTCTGGTGATAAATCATGAAAAGTGGACGGTGGAGGCTAATAGCACAGATCCTGTTCTGTTTTTGGCTGGTGGGTGGTTGAAAAATAAGGTAAGGACTGTGACTATCTGTTCTCATCTTAAAGGGTTTGTCATCTCTTGCTTTTAGCCTTTGATGTCCTTTAATGTGAAATTTAATGATAATGGTGAGGGTAAATGTCTGAAAGTGCTTGTTTCTACACAACCGGAGACATACTGTAAAAACAAGAAGGGACAGCGGCTGGGATATAAAACTTACAAGGGCATATCATTTAAGATTATTTTACTATTTATCTGTCTTGATTGATTGTTGGGCGGCATAAGCAAACCCTTTTTTCTGTTTCCTTTCCTCAGATGATGCCATGACGAATGAGCTGTCCAAACTCCTGCATGAGATTAAAAAGTGCCGGGACAGGGATTACTCCTTCGAGGAGCTCTGCCAGACCATCTCCTCCCACTCCATGGACAGCTTCAGCAGCGGACGACTCTCTGATGAGGAGCGCTGTGATCGACCCAACGGCACCCTGACCCGAGTCGGCAAGGTAACGGCAATGTAGCATCTGTAATGTTAGAGTATGTTGTGTTTGTAATTACGTTGTGAAGTAAGTGGGAGGATTGGTGCTTTTGATTTTGAAAGGAGGCCCATTTTTCTGGTCCTGGGTCAGTTGTTGCCTTCAAGTCTGCATCATAACATCCGGTAAAGGGTTGTGGAGCCTGAGAGGCAGGGTTCAGGTCTCCAGTCCTTCAGATCTAACAGAGACACACTTAACAACTATGGATAATGTAAAGTTTCCAATTCACCTAGAGACTCCAGCTGGATTTGAACGCAGCACCTTGTTGACGTGATACCTGCTAATCCACCATGCCATCCTCTGCATTAAGTCTCAGCTCCAAATTGAATTGTCACATGATCAAGTAGTTTTGTAGGAATTTGGGGTTGTGTTTGGAGGAGAAGTGCACAGTCTTGTATTCGATGTTCGCCGTGATTTATAGGTTAAAGGTCACATTATAGGTCACTATTACCATCTGTTGTTGGCACAGTGTGTACGCTCTTTACCTTTTCGACACCAATTTACATCATTTATGCATTTAAACAGTTAATATCATATTTCTGATACCATTTGCAGACATAATACAAGGCCACCAGAAACAATTTGGCAT
Organism: Lucifuga dentata; assembly: GCA_014773175.1. NCBI lineage: Eukaryota > Metazoa > Chordata > Actinopteri > Ophidiiformes > Bythitidae > Lucifuga > Lucifuga dentata. Next base: position 40,157 of record VXCM01001815.1, read on the forward strand.
CTTTAAAGGACCACACCGGCCATTTTTCATGTTTGAGCCTAATATATTCAATTTTCATACAAGTAATGTTACTGACAATCATTTCCCAAAGCATACAACTGGAACGGTGAATTAAAAATGTTTTTCCTACCTTCCAGACCGCCATTGGTTTCAGTTCATTCTGGTACGCTTAAAATCTGGTACTTATTAAAATCAACGTGTTGCTACTTGAAACGTTCTTGGGATAGGTAATCCATCATCGCGAACAAGACATGTATTCAGGGTTTTTTCAAAGTTATGTACTTTTAGTGTTTAAGCAGTAAAAAGTGTGGAGTGAATGTATGTCTCCACCAGGGAATATAGTCCCAAAAGAAGACCTGTGTTTATGGAAAAATTTAAACAACCGTGACTTTNGAGTGAATGTATGTCTCCACCAGGGAATATAGTCCCAAAAGAAGACCTGTGTTTACCGAAAAATTTAAACAACCGTGACTTTATAAGGCTGCGTAACTATTAGCTTTGATTTTTAAGGTTGGTGTATCATTTGAATATTTGATTTTGAAAGATTAAGAGATTTTGCAAAATACCAGAAAAGCTGAAATGCGGTTTTATCCTTTGGGAATTATTGTCAATAACGTAACATGTATGACAATTGAATATATTAGGCTCAAACATGCACGATCGCTGGTATGGTCCTTTNCGTAACATGTATGACAATTGAATATATTAGGCTCAAACATGCACGATCGCTGGTATGGTCCTTTAATATGATTATTAAGATAGTTAAGGTTTTACTTGTACTTCTGTATAAAAGCTTCCAGCTGACTTACTCAAAAATAAAACTTTTAAGTGAATAAAAACACTAATCTTAGACGTGTCATCTAACCATAACAGTACATTAATCATTCTTTCTTGCTGGCTTGTAGTTTGTGTGTCTTGCCAGCAGAGGGCAGCATCAGATAGATGCTACCAATCCATCTGATTCAACTGAGTATTTACCTGTTGTTGCTCAAACTCATCAGCCACTCTTTGTTGTTTTCCTGAACTGACGCATTTTGTAATGAAATGGTGTGTTTGTAGTGTTTTCTTCATTTGTTCTCTCCTTGCTTCCTGTTTCAATTACACACACACACACACGCACACACACACAGAGGGAAAGTTATTAGACTTTTATCAGGAGAAGCTCAGCAGAGAATCGCTGCTGTGCTTTATTTGTAACAGCCAGCACAGCGTGATGAACGGGCTCAGAGGTTTTTCAGTTCCACCATCCAGAAAGTCACATGTCATCTATTACACTGCCCATCCCCCTACCTGATCCTATAGACCACACACACACACACACACACACACACACACACACACATATAGAAGCATCCAAACAAATGTGTGCGCATGTGTCTCCTAGCTTATTACAGCACGTCTGTTTCCATTTTTTTTCATTTATTTCTTTCTATGTTGTACCCTTGAAGCAACAGCAACACACACACACACACACAGTGAACAGAATTTTTGTGACAATGATCAATAGCTCATCAGTTTTTCCATTACTATAATACATAATATGCTTGATATGAAAGCAAGCCAGAGTGTGTTTTCGTACAGTACATTGGCAATCAAACCTGCTGAGGCGTGCACACACACACACACACACACACACACACACACACACACCCACCTCTGCTCACTTAGGCTGTAATTATCTCAATCCATCTTGTGTCTCTCTTTCTTGCTCTCTCTCTTTCTCTCTCTCTTTCTCTCTCTGTCTCTCTCTCTGTCTCTTTCTCTCTCACTTTCTATAAGTACCAATTTGTATTCTATTACTGACACTCTCAGTGCGAGTGTGTGTGTATGTGTGTTTGCGTGCCCCCTGGCATCTGTCTGTACATGTGGCCGCAGTCATTAGCATGCTCTGTATCCCGACGCTGCGATTTGATGTCTATCATGCATGAATAAAACATGCAAATACACAGGATGCATTCACTGCCTGTTCCAGCACAGAGGAAGGATGCAGGCGATTCATGTTGCCTTGGTACCTGTTGTTCCTGTATGTGTGTTTCATGTGTAAATGTGTGTCTTTACTATTTTACACACTCAGCACTGTTATATTTGGATTTCAAAGAACCCAGTCAGAGTTTACTGAAAATTCTTTGTCTTTTCTACATGAAAAGTCTGCAAAGCTTAAAGAAGAATAAAATACAGTAGTGCACATAATCCCAGTTTAAAATATTTAGTTCACCATAAAACATACATAAACTATCACAGCAACAAGAAAACAAAAACTTTATCCCCAAAAAAGATTTTTCTGTCATCAAATAGCCTTCTGCTGTCAAATTCTCCCTTATTATATGGAATAAACTGGGAAACTTGCCCTCATTTGCTAGTTTTGTTTTCCCTGTTGAATTTTGGTTGGAATACATTCTGTTTCCTGGTGTGAAGATAAACTAATTCAGGGAAAATCAGGATATTTGCTTTCTTCTTGGAATGGATAGTCAAAATTGCCACAAATTGATCTGTCTCTTTAAGGAATTCCCATAGGCAGCTAATGTAATATTAACCGGTTATGCAATCATCAGTAATAAATCATTAATGATGTTTTCTTTCTGTCAGACATGGATCCTTTTGGCTGATATCTGATTTTTAATGAAAGGCTAATATAGATCTGATATATCCATCCAGCATTCAGTACAGTATGTGTATGTAAAGTCAGTTTTAATCAATCAGTATTCCAGCGTTGCAGCAGGTCCTTTCTGATCTGAAGCGATTGCTGACCTTTTGGTTTCTGTCTCCAGTCTTTCTTTTGCCCTTCCCATCCATCCCTCCCTCCCCATCTTCTGTCACTTTCATTTCTGCACCCAGCTCATCTTCCCGTCTTTAACACGTCCTCTAAGCTCCTTCTTTTCTTATTACTCTTTGTGTGTGATATATTTCTCTCCGTGTGACTTCTCCTCCATCATGTGGTTCACTGAGATATTTAGTGAGCAATATTTGCCCTCTGACATCCTCTAGACAAAGGGGGGGAGATGAATCTTGTCAGGGCACTTAGATCCTGACCTTTGACCTCTTCCCTGTTGGTTGCGTGTCATGTTGGTGAGTTGGGAATTGAATCGTTTTTTTCTGCTCTCACAGCAGCTGACTCCGCCTCTCCCTCCGGCCCTGGAGGAGGACGAGCCAGACAAGAGCTGTGGCCCCACTGGATTCTGGGAAGCCCTGACGCCCTGCAACGGCTGCCACAACCTGGGCTTCTCCAGTCTATCACAGGTACACACAAAGACACACACACGCACACACTATTGTGAAATTATAGGCCAGTGAATATTGCTATTGTTGTGCACGAATACTTTTGTCGGTTACCTTGGGAACACGGCATATGAGTCGTCATTGGAGCGGCTGGTCGTCCTGGAGAGTCGCTTCAATGTCTGTCTCTTTCTTTCCCTTTCTCACTCTCTCTCTCTCTCTCTTTCATCTACACTTCCTCTCTCTTTATCAGCAATTTCTGAAAGTCTCCCACTTATCTCTCCAGTTTTGCAGGCTTTTACCTTGAGCTGAAATATTTGATTAGGTGAGATAATTAGAAAGGTTAATGATTCCTGTGGGGTTATTTGTTGTAGCAGCACACAGTGAAGGAATATTAATGATATAAATATGTGTTACAGTTTGACTGATGTGGGTTTTTTACAACCCATACTAAATCTGGAATATCGTTGCCAGCTTGCAAGGTTGCCTGGAGATTTTTGTTATTAATTTTACTTATTAATAAAACTAGGCTTGATATTTGGCATCTGATCTGGGCCATTTATATCCATCTAAGTGCTTTCGCTCAACCTAAAGTTATGAACTTCTACATGAGGCTTTAAGGGCACATATACAACATCTCCATAGGTACCTATTTTCTGTTTTGAAACTTTTTTAATTCTTTAATGGGGGACAAACACATTTATTCACTTCTGAAACCCCACTCTGTTCTGATTGTCAGCTACTTCAGGCCTTATATTTTATATGTAAGCCTTATATTTTATAGGTGTGTCTTAATAGATGTGTTCACATGTGTTACTTAGTGACATCAACACGTTACAGAAGTAAAGGATCAAAAAAAAAGGCTTCCCTCTCTCTCTCTCAAAGCTTCCAGGGCATTTCAGGACCTCTGAGTTTGTCTTACTTGCTGTATTTCTATAGCATCCGCTAACTTCCATTCTTGTGACATTCTAGTTGCTGTTGCCTCCACTGCTCCTACCGAAGACACCCCCGGCCCTCCCCTCCCNGGGGTAAAAATAAAGATAAAGCAGAAGTAGCCAGGGTGGGACGGAATAATCCAGGAAGTGTGGAGGCTGGTCAGGTGGAAGGCTACGAGTCAGGACAGGTGACACAGGTAATCATTCTGACTGCTTGATATGACGGAAAACATTAAATGTGATTGTTTTTATGTTTGCCGTTGACACCACCGGCTAGCTTCAAGCTATGTCCCCCCCTCCCCTCCCCTCCCCTCCCCTCCCTGCAGCTTATATAAATGTGCTTAAGTGCGTGCAGATGAGGGTGTTAAGCGATTGGATGCATGTCGGCTCAAACAGCGGGACATCTGACATTTACAACACAATGCCGCCTTTGTCTCAGGTACTGCAGCCTGCCAGCAAACTGGAACAGTGCCTTGAGAGGACTGCACCTGCATGAGCATGTGTGTGTGTGTGTGTGTGTGTGTGTGATGTGCATTTGGTGTGGCATCATCTTGTGTTTGTGTGGACGGGCTTTCACATGTGCATACATTTCACAGATGAAGATAGAGGAAGGAAGGAACACAGCAGGACAGGAAAAAGACATGGAGTTATCATATAATTAAGTTAGTGCAGTGCTAATTAGCCCCGTGTAATTATAAATAAATTGATTTAACATGAATAGAGAAGCCTGGTCATTACCTCTGAGGATGGATCAAATAAGTAGCATTGCGAAAACTTCTACTGTTGATCCTATAATTTCCTTATTATTATGAATCTACACAAGTTTGCCTCATTTTGTCAATTCAGTTTGTCTTAACTTTTCTCTCACCTTTCTTTTTTATATTTTCATCCTCTCTTTCTGTCTGTAAGAGTGTGTTAACTTGTGTCAATTCATTGTGTTCTGAGTTTTTCTAATCCAAACATTATTCTCTTAGTCAAAGCAATGAGGCAGTTTAGCACATGATAAACTGAAAGGTTATCCATATTTTCATTTAGAAACCTTTGCAGTGCTTTAATGTGTGTGTGTGTGTGTGTGTGTGTGTGTGTGTGTGTGTGTGCATGCGTGTGCGTACAGTACACGTGTCAGAGGCAGTTAACTTTTATCAGATTAACGACAGAAATGCAACGAATGCACTTTGTTCCCAGCCAGTAAATTTACATCGCCATGTCACATGTTTACTATTCAGTGTGCTGTGTGTAAGTGTGTGTATTTGTGTGTACATTATGGCATACGTGCCTCCACTTCCTCTACTGTGAAGTTTCCTCACAATCCACGAGCTTCCTCCCACCATGTGAACGCGGACACCAAAGTGTGTGATGACGACTTTTGAAAAGTTGAGTTTACAGAAGTGAATGTGAAATGAGAGAAATCAAATGCAATGAAAAGATAGTGAACAAATGCAAGAAATGGGAGAGAGAGAGAGAGAGAGAGAGAGAGAGAGAAGTNTGAAAAGATAGTGAACAAATGCAAGAAATGGGAGAGAGAGAGAGAGAGAGAGAGAGAGAGAGAAGTTGGCATAGTTGCCAGGCAACACTGAAATTCTGATGTCAGGCGTGGGATGTCCACCATTGAAAAATCACAGCATCAGCACAGGTGCGTCACAATACTGCGCACACACACACNGGGATGTCCACCATTGAAAAATCACAGCATCAGCACAGGTGCGTCACAATACTGCGCACACACACACGCACACACTCGCACGTCAGCATCAGCAGTGTGTCTCTGCATATTCTGCTACCTTTGCTTCTTCTTCTTCCTATTTTTACTTCCTCCATCTCTCACTCAGACTTCCCCATTACCTTCCTCCGGCTCTCTTCTCCTTCTTCTCCCTTTCTCTTTTTTTTTCCCGTGTGGAGTGGGTGGTGGCCGGCCTTTGATGTTGTGAGCCCGGGAGCTTTGAGGAGTGTGATGGGTGGGTGTCCGTGCAGGTTTAGACCAGACAGCCTGAAGTGCTCTCCAAAACATTAAGAAACATCAATAGCAGGAGATGCTGAGAGGAAGAGTATGAAGAGAAAGTGAAATGAAAATGAAGAGTCACTCCTCAGGGGTGAAGTTTTCTCTGTTGGTCTGCAGGTTTTTGGAACTGGTTGATTTAGTGAGCATGTATTGAATCTTAAAGGACCATACCACTCATTTGCATGTTTGAGTCTAATATATAAAATTTTCATACATGTTGCATTACTGACAATCATTTCCCAAATAATAAAACTGTATTTCAGCTTTCCTGATATTTTGCAAAATCTCTTAATCTTTCAAAATCAAATATTCAAGCGATACACCCACCTTAAAAATCCATGTTTCTCCTGCTAATAGTTATGCAGTCTTATGAAGTCACGGTCATTTAAATTTTTCCATTAACTCAGGTCTTCTTTTGGAACTATATTCCCCGGTGGAGACATACTCCGTGCTTTTTATTGCGCTTAAACGCTAAAATTACGAAACTTCGAAAAAAAAACCCCGAATACATGTCTTGTTTGCGATGATGGATTACCTATCCCAAAAATGTTTCAAGTATCAACAAGTTGATTTTAATANTCTTGTTTGCGATGATGGATTACCTATCCCAAAAATGTTTCAAGTATCAACAAGTTGATTTTAATATAGTAAAAAACATTTTTAATTCAGCGTTCCAGTAGTATGCTTTGGGAAATGATTGTCAATAATGTTACATGTATGAAAATTGAATACATTAAGTTCAAACATGCAAAATAGCTGGTATGGTCCTTTAATAAAATAAACTTTTTTTTTTTTTACAGTGCTACATGTTAAGTGGCAAATTAAAACCAAATTCAATAAAATTCAAAATTGCAAAGACAACTTGAGACTCCAGAGGTTTAAGTGCTGTTTAAACTGATTTATTACAGGAGGGAGGGTCATAATTGTTATGTGAGGATAAGTGTCATATTTCATAATATTTCATACAGCTTTAAAGATTTGAGTGGGAAATTTGTGGTGTAGTTTTACTTTGTGGACATTTATTAAAAGACAATGTAATTTAAAGTATTCCTGAGCTATAAAAAGCATTGTGCCTATAAAACATCATCTTATCCTCATATGAATAGAAGCTCCTTTGAAACAATGAAAAGTGAAACTAATTTAGCAAAAAAAAAAAAAAGNAAAAAAAAAAAAAAGTACTGAGTTAAAGCTCCACACATGACTGGGATGGAACCTCTTGAGTTGCAAACTGACATCTCTGAGGAGAAGCTTGTGATGCCAGTTTTGTTGCTTATTTTCAAATTGGTAATACTTGGTTATGCTTTTATAATTTTAGTCTGGTGATCCAAAAGCCATGAAAGCTCCAAGGTTTCATGGATGCAGGAAGGTCATATGACGTACAACAGCCAGTAAAAATGGTCCTCCAAAACCTCCACCCACGCCGGCGACCCTCCGTTTTCACACAGCGAAGGTTCGGGGATGGTCGCACACTTTTAGCTCTTCATCCTCTTGCTGTGGCTGATTGTATCATGGAGGCAGGGGAAGCCACAGTTTGAGCTTTTGCTCCGTACAGAAGCCTTCATGAGGAGTGTGACAGGAGTTATTTTCTGAGGGGTGACTGTCGGTGTCCCTCAGGTGGCTCAGCTCGTTGATTTTTGTGGGATTAGTGAGTCATGGAGGGAAATCCAATTCTGCATGGTGATCCCAGCAACCTACTCCCAGCAACCTGCATCTCTATTCTTCTTCTTCTTCTTCTTCTTCTTCTTCTTCTTCTTCTTCTTCTTCTTCTTCTTCTACTTCTTCTACTTCTTCATCTTTGTCTTCTTCTTCTTCTACTTCTTCTTTTTCTTCCTAGTCTAATTCCCCTTTAGTCTCAAAGGAGGGAATGTTGGTGCATTGACAATGTTTCTTCTTCTTCTTCTTCAACTCCCATTTAATCTCAGAGGATTGAATGTTGGTGCACTGACAGTGTTTCTCTCTCTCTCTCTCTCTCTCTCTCTCTCTCTCTCTCTCTCTCTCGCTCTCAAAGCTTGCACAAAAACCTGAGGTGTATAAGTAGTTTTATTCATAAAGACAAGTCGTTACGGCCTTCATTCCTACATACTCATGTATGTTCCATTTTGGATCCAGTCATGAATTGTGTTGTAACCCTCCTCTCTTTCCTCAGGGTGCGCAGCAAAAATGCCAGATGTGTGGACAAAGGAGATAAATTCATTCATAAAAATCCTAAAAATTAATGGCATTAATAGCATTGCAGAATATTAGTTGAATGAAACACGCATTGATTTGCATTTTCATTTTGCTCGTATCGCTCTCTCTCTCTCTCTCTCTCTCTCTCTCTCTCTCTCTCTCTCNCATCCCCCTCAGAGGGTCCATTGTCCTCTTTTGTGTCCACCCCGCCTTTCTGTCTCTAATCAAATAGCCTCCATGAGGAAATGCCAGCAAATTATAGCCTCAATTCATATCTGATGACCTATGAACTCTCTGTACAGTGTTTAGAGCAGAGAGAGAATACAGAATAGTGAGACAGAAGTTCCTTGGGACGTGACCAAAGTAAGTACACATTTCCTATTTGGGTTATCAGCTGTACTCGCACACACACACACTCTGTATTGTATATAGTACAAGCAGACACAAGAATGCACGCACACACAAGATATTTGGATATGTTCAGAGTGCAAACAGACCACACGCCTGAGCGCATAAACTTCCTTCAGGCACTTGTGCAGGCACCCATGCATGCATACATACGCATGCACACACACACACACACACACGTTTAATCTGTGGCGTGCAGTTGGATGAGCGCTGCATACGGCCTGCTAATTAGTGGCTGGAGGAGGCCTCTGTTTGTCTGCTCCCTTCCTGTAGCTCAGACACAAGTTTCTCTGTCTTATCTCTGCCATGATAGACACACACACACACACACACACACACACACACACAGAGGGAGAGAGAGAGAGGACAGAGAGAGAGAGAGGGAGGGAGGGAAATGAATGAATCCCGGGTGTGTGTCTTTTCTGGAGTGACTACTGAATTTGCCCTTCGAGCCTTTTCTTCCACTTTCCAAGCCTTGTGACCCGTCCAGCGTTTAGCAGCAGGAAATATGAGGATAAATCAACACACATCTGGCAGCTAAAACGCTGTCACACTGCTGGAATAAATTCGTCCTCAGATTCGGTCGCTCTCGCTCTTCTGTGTGCCTCGTGGTCGTACGTGTGAGGGATTTCCCTCCAGTGTCTTTTTTTACCGCGAGATCAAGTGTAAAGAAGTTTCCAGCTAGCGAGGGCTCGACTCAAGTTTGAACTTAAAAGGTTTTTACTAGAGTTCCTATTGCTTTTGTGTTTTTGTGCGCATGTGTCACTGAGAGAGAACATACTGTTGTACCTGGCTGTCTTTTTGTGTCTTTTCTGTGTATATGCGTGTGTGTGTGTGTGTTTGTGTGTGTGAGAGAGAGGAAATCTCTGCTCCAAACTCAATGCACTCCCACTTCCTTTGCTTCCTTTCCTAAGAACAAATTCATCTCTCTCGTTCTCTCTCTCTCTCTCTCTCTCTCTCTCTCTCTCTCTCTCTCTATTTGCTGAATTTGACACAAAATGTAAAGTTTCAGTTGAATCCTGCCTTCCTTTGATCTCCCTTTCTTTTCTTCTTTCCTCCCTTTTCTCCGTCAGCCGTTCTCCCAGGCGATGGTTTTGTTGCCTCTGTCAGATTTGGCCTTTTTCCTCCTCTTTCCTCTGCTTGATGTGTGGAAACCAGAGAGAGAGAGAGAAAAATTTAGCATAGCAGGAATGATGAGAGATGTAGAGGTGAAAGCGAGAGATCAGAGGTGGAATCACGTCAGACTCAAAAATCATTTCAGCTAAAAGTATTTAACTGAAATTGACTTTACCATCCATGTTAAAGTACTGATTGTGAGAAACTCATCAACTGCATTTATGCTGAATAACTGCACCCTTTTCCAGTTTCTTTTCATAAAGCTTTCTTGCACATTTCCTGCCAAATTTGACCCGGTGACACACACTTTAAGAAACGTAATGACTCATAGAAATCATCAGCCTTGCTTTTATTGCAGTTATTTCTAATGCATCAGACATTCAGCGCTGTTAAAATACAACAGGTACCACTTTCACCCTCATCACAGATGAGTTTTATTGAGGAGCAGACTTTCTGTTTCCCTAAAAGGAGCATCGAACTCCTGCTGGAGGAGTCCTCTCAGCCTCCTCCTGTCCTGTGAGTGAAATCTGCCGCTAACCAGCCTGTCACGTCAAATCAGCGTCAGCCAAGGCACGACCACCTGCAGAGGAAAGGCATAACAGTCTGACTGGATCTCCATTAGCTGGTAATGCAAGCCTAATTGAGTGCTGATGGAGATAGAAGAAGGAGAGAGGAGGGGTTCAGTTTATAGGGTTTTAATAAAGTGCAGTGTGAATAAGACTCAAATTGAGTGCAGAGGGTTTACGTGTGAGAGAAATCATCAAGGGAATGATTGCTCTATCAGCCTGGATGATTAATCCTTTTTGAGAGTGCTCGGTGTGTGATTGATGGCCTGTTGTAGTCTGGGTAATGTAGGAGCAGATGATGACAGGAAGAGTAATGGCTGTTGAATTGATGGGGAGTGGGGGGGATGAAGGGGGGATGGAGAAAAGATGGAGTCACAGGTTTTAGAAATACACATGGCGCGGGTTAGAACAGGCGACAACTCTTCCTCTGATCCCATTAAGAGTCGTACAACTGGGACAGGTCGCCAAGTAACACTTCAGAAATAATGACAGAGCGTTGCATTGTGGGAGATGGCAGACATGGAAAGAAATGTTTTGTCTCGTCCTCCTCCTGTAACCTTTTCCCAGCTTCACATCACTCGCTCTTGTTTTTCATTCTTTTCCGGCTGCCTCGGAGATAAGAAACCTTTTGGTCCTCAGCTCTCGCTTAAAGCCTTTGGGACGCAACCTTTTCACACCGCTGCTGCAATAAGTGCAATCTCAAGTTCTCCTCACAGAAAACTGCTCGATACGTTCCCAAAGCCGGTTTCTTTCTCATAACTGTAGTAGGAGACGTTACTTAATCACCTCTGAATGAAGAGTCTGACTCCAAAAAAGTTAGGTCCTGTTTTATTTATATGTTCCTTAATATGCAATTTAGCCCTATGTCTTTGTGCATGTTGAGAAAGAATAAAATAGTATGTATATATACTATAGTATACTATAGTATATTATACTGTATATACTATAGTATATATAATATAAAATAGAGAAAATAAAATAGTATGTGACATTTTCAATAGTTAGGGACAATAATCTCAAACATGTACTGCTGTACAATTAATTTGCATTCTAAAGATTTTTTGCATATCTGATTTCAAGGTAGTAATAGTAAAAAATCTGGCGTTATATTGGTGAAATCAGAGGATTGTTGGAGGAAAGCGCTGTAGGTTTTCTCAGGTTTCTTTCCCATTAATAACCCGGAGAGCTTTAATGTTACCTGTTATCCCACAAAAACTATATTAATTCTGTATATTTCTGTTATTAAAGTGTCTCTTTTTCACTGTGTGGAGACCTCAGTGATAATTATAATGCAAAATTTTCAAATTAAAGACTGATTAAAGAGAGATTAAAGACAGATTAAAGGCTGCTGCTGTTTTGATAGATTTATCAGAGCCTGTGACTGTGTTGTGTTCACTGGCAGTAGGAATTTTCTCCCGTGTCTCCCAGAAGTTGTTTTGTTCCTGTTTTTTTTTTTTTTTCAGTTCCTTATCATATGATGGGAGCCTGAGGCTGCTGAACAACAACAGCCGCCTGAATCATCAGCTGCTAATGTCGACTGGGAGTTTATGCAATAGAAAGACCATTATACCTTGTTTTTGACATTTTCACAAAATATTACACATATTTGCGAGGGTGTCACATTCTTGATTCTTACCATATAAACAGTTAAACTTAATCTGCATCTGACAGTAATTAAATCAACATAAACGTGACTTTCAACTTGTTCCTAAGTTTATAGCAGATGAAAAAAAAAAAGAATGAAAAGCCTCTGTGATCACAGTAAACTCAGCAAAAAGAAACAACAAAGTCCTGAAGGAACCGTTAAGAGGTTTAGTGAAATCTCCGGGATTGAAAAGACGCAAGAAGCTGTAACTTTCTAACTTTTTAGTTTTCAGCATTTTCTTTGTACATTGCCCAAAATCTCTTATGATAATCCAGCTGTGTAAGTCTGGTTGAGCTGGCATAAAACACAGAAAGTCAGTAATCTGATGTGATTTATTATTTTCTTCTCAGATTTGCACTTTGGGCAATCAATGATACATGATGACACAACTGGATAATGTGATAACATATATATGTTTGAAAAAAAACCTCTTTTCACCTGTTTTTGCCCTTCTTCCTGTCTTTCCATTCTTCTCTTCTTCTTGTTGGGACTCAAAGCGTTCGGCGGAGATCGTCACCTCTCCATCTCTGGATGTGTTCTCGCCGGAGGACGAGGAAAATCCGTATGAGTCGGTGATCACCGCCGTCACACGCAAACCCTGCTCTCTCGACATCAACCACCGCCTCAACGCCTGTCCTGGCAATGGTAGGACACAACATAAAATTCTTCTAATTCTGCAACTAAAGGACCATACCACCCATTTTGCATGTTTGAGCCTAATATATTCAATTTTCATACACTTAAGGTTACTGACAGTCATTTCCCAAAGGATAAAACCATATTTCAGCTTTCCTGATATTTTGCAAAATATCTTAATCTTTCAAAATCAAATGTTAAGCGATAAACTTACTTTAAAAATCAATGTTTCGCCTGCTAATAGTTACGCAGCCTTATGAAGTCACGGTCGTTTCAGTTTTCGATAAATGCAGGTCTTCTTTTGGGACTATATTCCCTGGTGGAGACATACATTCACTCCACGCACACACTAAACGCTAAAATTATGAAACCTGAATACACATCTTGTTCATGATGATGGATTACCTATCCCAAGAATGTTTCAAGTATCAACTAGTTGATTTTAATAGCAGAATGAACTGAAACTAATGGCGGTCTGGAAGGTAGGAAAAACATTTTTAATTCACTGTTCCAGTATGCTTTGGGAAATGATTGTCAGTAACGTTACGTGTATGAAAATTGATTATATTAAGCTCAAACATGCAAAATGTGCGGTGTGGTCCTTTAATGTCACTCTTACTGTTCACAGAATGCAGGTGCTGTTATCAACAAAAGATAATTCTTTGTTATAACAGTCTTCAGTGATCCAAATTGAGATAGCTATCATTTTTTATTTGCACATTTGCAGGAAGCATTAGTTACTTCTTTCATAATATTCCCATGACAGAAGTAACTAATGTCTCCTGCAAATTGTGCAAAAACAGCAATCTTACAAGTTCATCACGCTATTTGAGACAGGCTGTCAAATATCAAGATTAATGCATGTCAGATTGTGCGATGAATGTCTGGTGCATCAGAGCCTTAGGGCCTCAGGAGAAAAATATTCAGGCAGAAACTTGTGCGAGTTCGTTCCTAAATTTTTGGATTTGTCTCACAGAATGACCTGGGATTGAACACCAAAGATTTCATCGCAAATCTCTCATGGTTTTAAACTTTCGGCTGCGACAGCCCGCACCATCTGTAAGATTAGTGTTTAGTGTAAGTATTTAACTCCTAAATATTCATTCCTAAGTATTCATTTCACTTTTCCACTTGCATGCATATAATCTCTGGTGAGGTTTGTTCATATGTGAGTTAATCCTGCAGCCTGAGACGTTTCCCTCACTTTTGTTTGATCGCTTGTTTGGTCTGCGGCGTAATACTTAGACACCCACTACAGCAAACACCCACAATATGTTCCTCCCTTTCACTTAGCTCCCATAGAGATGCTACACACTGCAGGTTGTCAAGGCAACTGCATCACCATTTGGTGAGTCACCTTTATGTTGCCATGGGAACTGCCTCACTAGTGACCCCCCCCCCCCCCCCCNCCCCCCCAGACAGGAGGGTAGAGAGGCTACTGTGGAGGCTTGCTACTCGTGTCTCCAAATGTGTGTGTTCATGTGTGTCTCGGCCCACGTTCGGCTATTGCATCTCTTCTGTGATTGGCTGCGGGATGGAGGAGAGTTGCACTGTGGATCCGTGCTGCAGAGTCAGCGTGAGAGAGTGTGTGTGTGTGTGCGCGCACTGGGAGGTTAGCTGCTTTATGTCAAAGTGTCTTTTAGCAGAAAATTGCTCCACTGACGTAAGTGAACTGTGGGTGTCGTGTTTGTTCTCAGCTCTCTGAGGGCTGTTACCTGCCCAAATGAGAGACGGAGAGAGAAGGAGAGAGGGAATGGAAATGAAAACGAGAGAAAGGAAAGAGAGCAGTTGACCAGAAACTCATGGATCCTAGGGTTGTCTCAGGTTATCCATTAATTACCATGCTATCTGTGAGAATGAAGAGGAAGTAAATGCATAATGCTTATTAGGCTGCAGGTACCATCTTGTTGCAGAGAGAAAGACTGTAACGAAAGCTGAAAAAGAGACCGGAGAGGGCAGATATTAAAGTCCATTAACGAAGTTGGAGAGCCGTCTCAGGCCAAATTAGCTTCATGAGTGTAAATCTATGACTCAGCAGGAGGGAAAATCCTGGATTCCTGTTTTGAGTCCAGTCACATGTCAGGCTAATTGTCCAAGCTGTGACTCATTGTCTCTTTTTCTCCAAGAGGAAGGATACGATGAGAACACGAGGAAGAGGGACTGAAATGAAAGAAATGAGAGAGTTGGTGCGGTAGACTGCAAAAAGCTGTCATTCTCGATATAGTCATCTGATCTGTTATTAAATCTTAAACTCATTTCTCTTGGGAAGTGATATATTATGAAAACGGGGGCGGATAAATTTACTTTTCCAAAGCAAATGTTGTTTTAAAGATTTGTTTGGATCAAGTGTTGTGCTGCTAAAATGAGATGAAGCTTAAATGAATTCAGCAGAGAAACTGAGATGTAAACAAAATACTAAAGTGAGGATACAAGATAGACAAAAACTAAGAATATACCCAAGGAGATGACAGTATTAACTGAAAATTATAATGTGGAAAAAATAAATAAAAGTTCAGTATCTTCCTTAAAAAAGGTGTTTTGGACAGAATGTTGTATGAGTTTAGGATACTGTTAATAACATACTGTAATCCAAGAGAAGATTGAAATATGAAGCAAATAAAATCAAGTTTGCTGTCTTTTAAGGAGTTGCATATTATTATATTTATTAAAATGAATTAGGCTGAATGATGTTTTGGGTTCAGGGCATTTTTGTTGTGCTGCCGCAGAATCACAGACGGAAACGCTGCAGCTGCAGCTCCGTCTGAAACCTCCAACAATCACTGCAGCTTTTTCCAAATCCATCTGCTGGCTGTCACTTCAAAAACACAGCAGAAACTATCATCCCAAAGTAATCTCCCTCTCTCTTCTTCTTCCTTTCATCAACTTCCCGCCGTCTCACTGTTGATGCTGCTGTATTCATGCAGGATCACATGGGAATGTTGTGCATGAGTTCCCATCACACCATGTGTCCTCTGACATGAAAAATATCATCTCTGACAGGAAATAAATGGAATTCTCTTCTTTATAATGCAACGCATTCTGACCGAGGCAGTCATTTCCGACATTACAGTGGGATTATGCTTATTGTATTGAATGCATTCCTTTCTGGCAGAATGTGATTTGAGGGAATCTCTTCCTGCTGCACCGCTTGGTTGCAGATGCATTCCATGCACACACATAACATAATCATTGATTCTGCTCGTGTGGAGATTGAAATGAAAATCTGCATGACCATACATCATGGGCTGGTTAGACTTAATCTTAGTTTTAGGCTAAGGGTTAGGGTTAAAGATGAGGTAGGCGTAGAAAGGGATTCAATGACCGAATGGATCAGGTCGGCAAACTTCCATGTTGTCATTAAAGGGCCTTCCTGGATGTTTTGACCTACTTTGATAGCTAGTTTGGGGATATAGCATGAAATGAAAATCCCAATTACGGAATATGATGCAATAGGATATGATGGAAATGGTACTCACATGCATTATTTTGTTTTCCAATTTGGAATGCACAATTCTTCACCCTCTTAAAGGACTATACTGGTGATTTTGCAAAAACTCAAAAATAACACTACACTACCAGGGATTGAATTCAGAACTCTGCACTGTAGGGAGAACTTTGCCCTTTCGCCAACCTTGCAGCCTTTTATTATTTTTTATCATGGAATCCTTATCCCTGTGCTGTTTTACACACTTCTGCGTGTGAACTTTGAGACTTCAGCGTAAATTTTCTGCTTTGTTACACACACACATACACATACACACCCACCCAAATGTATAAGTGCTACTTGTCAAAATTGCACAGAGGCAGAACAGACAGAAGAATGCATTTGAAATTGACAGTTTCTGTCTTGTTAAGCAAATTGAGGAGACAGCTGATTTAATCGTGCCCTTCCTCACACAATGAGTGAGAGAGAGAGAGAGAGAGACGCCGCATGCCTGCATTAACAAGCAGTGCAGCTGGCCTTAGACAGAGACACAGTTGTGTAATCCAGGCAATGTCATGCTTTGTGCCGTCACACACATAGACTCACACAAACACACACACCGACCTGAATCTCTTCCTTATGTGAATTTTTTTAAAGTCTAGCATCCCCCTTTGGCTTTTTACAGACACACACACACACACACACACACACACACACACACACACATATTGTGTACTGTGCTGACATGCGAAGATAATCAGAATCGTGTGAGATGTGTGAAAGCATTTCACAAGTTTTACTTTTCCCTGAGGTTTCACCCCACTGTTCTGTCTCACAGCACACACACACACACACACACACACACACACACACACACACACACACACACACAGATATGAACCCAAACATATGGATGTAAATAGTTACACTTACGCCTCCGGCTTTTTTTTTAACAGCTGCAGTCTCACACATGCTTCATATGTACTTTATTTATCCTTACACACACACACACACACACACACACACACACACACTCAAACTCAAACATATTTTCCCCGTGGCAAGGAGAGCTGAGAGTGTTTCCCAGGAGGAAGAATGGGAAACCACAGTCACGTACACACATACACACGACACATCCCACATCCATCATCAAAGCCTCAGCGTTGACAGGCTTATTTACTCAATAGGACAAAAACCTCTGCTATATATATATATATATATATATATGCCTTTGTTGCATCCTTCCTTTCTTATCTCTCCTTCTTTAATTTTTTCAGTTTTTTATTTTATCTGTTTACACCCACATTTAATCATTGATCCAACCCCAGGCAGCTCTTTATAGTGTGTGTTTGTATGTGTGTGTGTGTCTGCTGCTGCTCGCTGATACAACCCCAAGGTTACTATTAAAGAAAACCTACTGAATTTATGTGTGTGTGTTTGTCTGCAGCCAGAATGTTGAATTCCATTGAAGAAAGCAAGGAAAGAACACAAAAAAAGGAAGCATGCAAGCTTCCTACCAGCCATGACACGAGCAAAGACAATCAGGATTACTTTGAGTGTGTGTGTATGTGTGTGTGTATGAGCAGTTTGTTAATTTTCTGCTTGTCTCTTTAGTAAATCGGACGTAACGATCCACTTGTGAACAGATGATCGAAGAAAGTCCTTCTTGTGAGACGTGAACATTGTCTTGTCAGCCAACAATTATTCAAAATTGGTTTTATAGGATCAGAATCGCATTAAATCTGTTTTTCTAGAATTCCGTTCAGTCAGTGAGAACATGCAGGACGTTCACCGTCCCACATTTGGTCCTTTTCAGGAAATTTAAGATCCACAAGGGTTTGTGCGGCCTTGTGCTTTCTGAACGCACGAAGAAAATTAGTGGGAGTTGTGAAATTTCACACTTAACTACAAAACAATGCAGCTTTTACTTTTTTGTAGTAAATTAAAACAGGTTAAGAAGGAACTGAAGTGATAAAGGATCATTGGTGTACTTCAACCTTCCTGTAACCGTGGTGACGTCAGCCAGGCGTGTGTTTGTGCACGCGTGTGTGTGTATGTGTGTTTCACAACTATTGATTGTGTCTGATGGGATCCATGTAGGCAGGTGACAGCTGACAGAAGAGTACTGGAGTGTGTGTATGTGTGTGTGTCTTAGCTGATCAAGACATGTTTTTCCCCTCTGAAATTTAATTCGGACTGCTTCAGCACTTCCCTTTTCTTTCTTCCCTTCTTTTCTTCTTCTTTTATTTTTCCTTCCCCCCGTTAAATGATCATACACTGGGGAAATTAGCGCTGACAGCTGAGCTTACATGAAGGTGTGTGTGCGTGTGTGAGAGAGAGAGAGAGAGAGAGAGAGAGGGNGACAGCTGAGCTTACATGAAGGTGTGTGTGCGTGTGTGAGAGAGAGAGAGAGAGAGAGAGAGAGGGAGGGAGAAAGAGAGAGAGAATAAGTAAGATAAGTGAGACAACAAACCACACTGGGCAGCCGTCATATTTTCCTGCTGTTGCTGCTGCCAAGAATTGTGGATTTCTCACGCTGCATCCTCCGTTTTATTGTCTGTGCAGGATGAAATGTCCGACACGTTCGGCCGATCTTCTTCTCCACGCCTCGCTTCACCCAAAATTACCTGCAAAAAGAATCATTTTCATGCTGAAGTTGACTGGTGCAGCTTGAAAACTGTAACCCATCTCCCAAACACGTGGAGCAATTAAAAACATTTTCTTTCATGTCAAAATGTGTAAAAATGACTCTAATATTCTGCCAAACCACTCGTGCAAAGTAATCCGAGTATTTGATAGTGATTTGGGTCCTAAAATCCAATATGGAAAGTCTCGTTATCTTTAATTTCTCCTTAAAAGCTCTTGGATTTATAGATAGAGCTGTAAAAATGGAGAATGATTATTAATGAAATTCTTGTGTTTGAAGAAGTAATGAGAGTTTTATGAGCAGAATTAATCTAAAAAATTAAACGTAGCTGTGATTAAATCAAATGAATGAAAATAGTAATAAAATCTCACATTCCCTCTTCCTCTCTTTCTCCAAGGTCACTTGTCCCATGTAACAGTGAGTGAGGGGGAGCATGGTAACCATGGCAACTGCTCAACGGGCCCCACTCCAGACTGCTCGCCCCCCTCCCCCGACACGGCCCTGAAGAACATCGAGAGAGTCATCCGCCCACAGGTGAGCGCGCACGCACACACACATACACACAGATGCAAACACACACACTAATGAATGTGTTGCAGAGAACACCTGATGCATTATTGAATATTACAGTATCCACCTACAAGCAGCTTAAACACCTGCACCTACGCACACCACACCACACACACACACACACACACACACACACACACACACACACACACACACACACACACACACCATGGTAAACATACCATATCTGTGTGTTTCTCTCTGTGTCTTTGTTGTTTTTTCGGCATTTTCAGCATTTTACATGCATATGATGATTTTGTTTGTTTTATTAGATTTAGGGATTTAGGGATCGTGCACATTAATCTCAAGCGATAAGAACAGGTGCTTTTCCTAGTATTAGCTACTGGCAACTTTTTGGTTGCAGCCCCTGGATAAATAAATATAAATCCAATTATATACCCAATTCTTTTCAATATAAGCACCCCTCCCACCCCAGCCATGTCCCTCCCCTGTATAATCATCAAGTCATAATCTAAAAAAAAAAAAAAAAANAAAAAAAAAAAAAAAAGAAAGTCATAATCTGAGAAGTGAACAACACTATAAGTTAATAGCAAGTTTTTAATAAAAGGACAACTTTATCTGATCATCAGGATATCATTGATCATGAATAACTAAATCAACTTTCAGAAATGAAAAATGCAACAATAACTGAGCCTCATTAGTGAGTTCAGATTAATATAGTCCTCAGCTTTGTCTTTAGGAAGCTAGTATCACACACACCACCGCCGTGCAAACATTTCACACTTTGCTAATTAACAGCAGTTGTTTTCTCAGTCGGCGGATGATGTGTGACAGAACGCTGCAAAAAATATCCCTCTTATCTCCTTCACAATGAGTAATGAACCAAAATAAATCGGTGAAATTTCTGCAAAAACAAATGGAATTCTCTCACTTCACTGCAGATATTTAAGCTAAAAATGAGACTAAACAGGTTTAAATGGGATGGTGCCTTCTCTCCTCTCGTACCTCACCTTCCTCGATTCCTTTCCTCGCCTCCTCTCCACCAGCACCCCTCATCACTGGCCTATCTTTGGCATGTTAACTGATGTGTGTGAAGGATGGCGTGTGGTGCCCAGCAGGTTTCCTCTCAGCTTGAGGCGCATATAATCAAGGAACACCAGAGTTCAGTTTTATGGCTTCTAATTAATTCTGAAGAATTCATTTTATTTCATTTTAGCGCTCCCGCAGGCTGGTTCATCAGTACACACTACATACGCTGGATGCTCGGGCTGACACACAAACACACACACATACTATACGCCTGTTACACTATGGAATATACTGTATGTTGCAGCGAAGAATGTTTTTAGTGCATTTATTACGATATTCATTCAGATTTCAAGCTTCCAGGAGGTTATTTTAGCAAAAGTGGGAATTTACATTATATCTTTGTTTCATGCCCGAGGAGTTAAAGGACCATACTGGCCATTTTGCATGTTTGAGCTGAATATATACAATTTTCATACACATAACGTTACTGACAATCATTTCCCAACGCAAACTACTGGAACAGTGAATTAAATGTTTTTCCTACCTTCCAGACCTCCATTGGTTTCAGTTCATTCTGGTACGTTATTAAAATCAACTTGTTGAAGCTTGAAACGTTCTTGGGATAGGTAACCCATCATCGCCAACAAGACGTATATTCAGGTTTTTTTCAAAGTTACATAATTTTAGCGTTTAAGTGCAATAAAAAGCATGGAGTGAATGTATGTCTCCACCGGGGAATATAGTTCCAAAAGAAGACCTGCGTTTATTGAAAAATTTAAATGACCATGACGTCATAATTTTGCATAGCTATTATCAGGTGAAACATCAATTTTTAAGGTGGGTTTATGGCTTGAATATTTGATTTTGAAAGATTAAGAGATTCTGCTTAATATCAGGAAAGCTGAATTACGGTAGTTGTCAATGATTGTCAGTAATGTTACATGTATGAAAATTGAATATGTTAGGCTTAAACATGCAAAATGGCCAGTATGGTCCTTTAACATATTAACAGAACGTATAAGGACGATTGTTTTGATAAAAAGGTCCACTGCCACGTCTCTGACAAATGTTCTTATTCTTTTCTTTTCTGTTTAAAAGAAATCACTCAGCTCACATGTCACTAATGCCAGTAAGACTTGTAATGACTCTGTAAATGTGTGAAGAGATCACAGCTGCCATGTTGCCTGAAATCCTCAGCTTAATGTGTGAGCCTTTTGTTATGCTTCCTCATCCTTTAGCTTCTTGTCAAACTGTTGCCTGGATTTTTAGATCTCCATGGGCAGATGGGATGTGAAGAACACACACAGAGAGAGAGAGAGAGAGAGAGAGAGAGAGAGAGAATGAGGGATTAGAGGGAATCATCTGATGTATGAAAAGATGCAGAGAGGCAAAGCAAGATGGACAGTGAAGCCAATGAAGCTTCACGAGGTGATCAGACTGCACCCACTGGCTCAGTGTCCTACTTTGCTGTGTGTGTGTGTGTGTGTGTGTGTGTGCGTGCGTGTGCGTGTGCGTGTGCGTGTGCGTATGCATGTGTGTGTGTGTGTATCTTCACAGTAAATTTCACCACCTACTTACATGTCTGCAAGAGATTCCTGACTACAGTGAACACATGATAGAACTCGTGTTTGCACCCAAAAAGGCCAAAGCTGGTATCATATGATAACACACACACACACACACACACACACACACACAATGAAAAGTGTATTGAATGCGGCAGGAGCAGGGTTCTGTTAGTTGTTTGCTTAAATTCCATTGGGAAGATTTGTCTGATTAAACTGAATAATTTATACTAACATTTCCCCATAAGGCGCTCTTGAGCAAGGCACCAAACATCCTGTTGCTACAGTGGAGCTCTGAGATCAAAGGAAATGTTGTAGAGTAACTTTACAAAGTTAGAAGCATCAATCCAAGTGTAAAGAAAGGCTGCTATCGTGACTACAGCTCTGTTTGTTTATATGGATTATAATAATATGATACAATTTATGACTTTCCAATCATCAATTAATGTCTAAAATGTTCTATAGCAGCTTTAAGTGTCTGAAATCAAACTCTGAATCTTTCGTTTTGTTTTGCTTTTCCATTTTTCCATCCATCATCGCGAACAAGACATGTATTCAGGTTTTTTTTGAAGTTGCATAATTTTTGCATTTAAGCTCAATAAAAAGTGAATGTACAGTATGCCTCCACCGGGGAATATAGTCCCAACAGAAGACCTGCGTTTATGGAAAAATTTAAATGACTGTGACTTCATAAGGCTGTGTAACTATTAGCAGNAAGACCTGCGTTTATGGAAAAATTTAAATGACTGTGACTTCATAAGGCTGTGTAACTATTAGCAGGCAAAATGTCGAGTTTTAAGGTGGGAGTATCGCTTGAATATTTGAGTTTGAAAGATTAAGAGATTTTGCAAAATATCAGGAAAGCTGAGATACGGTTTTATCCTTTGGGAAATGATTGTCAGTAACGTAACATGTATGAAAATTGAATATATTAAGCTCAAACATGCAAAATGGCCGGTATGGTCCTTTAAACTGAACTCATCTCTCAATCTCTGTTCTGCTACACAAACCTCCCTCTGTATTAATATCATTTCTTTGCACCATTTGTGTTCCTCGTCTTATAGCAGTCGTCATCTTTCTCCGTGTGTGTGTGAGAGGAATGATCGAGTGTGTGAGAGTCAGAGTGGGCACTTTATATGTTAATTTTGCAGAAATTGTGTCTGAAAGTGTGTGAGATCTGAGAGGCTCGCCGGGGAGAAACTTTCTGCAGAGAGAAGAATGAAAAAGATGCTTTATCATCCGGAGAAACAGATGAAAGAAATGAGAAATAGCAGAAATGTAAATTCTAGAGTTGAAAAACAGAATCAGAGTACAGACTGTAGTTAAAAGTTTGTTTTAGTGTCTTTTCTTCTTTGTTTCATATTCCGAATAACCAACACTATTGTGTAACATGTTTGAAAATTGATTATATTAGGCTCAAACATGCAAAATGGCAAGTATGGTCCTTTAAAGAAACAAACCCTCTTGCCTTCTTTTCCAGGCTGTGGAGAGAAAATTAGCCGACGTAAAAACCTTAAAATTAAACAGCCATTCCAGTTTTTCATTGTCCTCTGCCAAAATATTTCTGGATTTTGGTCAATTATTATTTCATTAAATATTGGTCTTCTTAGATCATCATGGTGGGTACAGTACAAAAGAAAATATGACTCACTCTCAACTTCTCCTAACTCTCACAAATCACACAGTCTGTTTTTAAATCTACCAGTTTTAACGTTCAGAGGAAGGATGGGCAATCAGACGTCTCTGGCTTGTTGATAGACATGATGCGACATAAACTTCAGGGTCATATTTTAGCTTAATTTGGATATAAGTCCGCAATTTTGGTTTTAACAGAATATCTCTAGACCATTTTTCTTCAAACGCAAAAAGAAGCTTACTTTTGATTGCCTTAATTTTACATCGTAAGTTGTTTCTCTAGACGTTCTGTAAACCATCTTCTTCAAAAATGGTAGAAATTATGGACATTGCAAAAACATTTAGTACAATTGCCATAAATGACCTTTTCTTTTTTTTTTTTTTTTTTTNTTTTTTTTTTTTTTTTTTAGCATTAATTCAATACTTCGCTTAGTTAATTTTGCTGCTGTTCAAGATTCATTCATGAGTATTGGACACCTTGTCACCCAGCTCTATCTGATTTGATAATCATGGCAACTTTATGATAAATAATTATGATGATATTCATAAATGAGCTCAGGATTCCTCAGTCTCACACAGAAATAAAGGCTGAGTAAAGTAACCAAAGTTCAAACTGCAAATGGACATTTTGCCTGGATGGAGATGAGGAATTACAGTTTTAGCTAATATGTGTGTTCATTTATTCTCACACACTCACACACAGACACACACACAAAGTACGCATTAGTCAAGGGTTAAACCATATGTTTTCCACAGGGATCCTGTTGCA
This sequence comes from Lucifuga dentata, assembly GCA_014773175.1. Classification (NCBI taxonomy): domain Eukaryota; kingdom Metazoa; phylum Chordata; class Actinopteri; order Ophidiiformes; family Bythitidae; genus Lucifuga; species Lucifuga dentata. Next base: position 64,444 of record VXCM01001815.1, read on the forward strand.
ATTGGGAAAGAATGATTTTTTACTGTGTTTAGTCACACACACACATACACACACATTTCATGCCTGACTGTGTGTGTGTCTGTGCTTATTAGTCTGCTTCCAGTTGCCCATGACATGTTAATTAGCCTGCCGCCCGTTTGTATTGTCAACGCTAAGCCTCAGCCAACGTAAGCATCGGTGTGTATGTACGGATGTTTTGTTATGCTGTAGTGTGTGTTCACGTGTGTACGTGTGTATGTGTGTATTTGTGTATTTGTGTGTGTTTACGTGCATGTGCTGTCTCCTAATAAGCACGCATGCAAGGAGAAGTCACCTCTAGCTTTTAGAAGAAAACGGAAGCCAAATAGAGAGAGATCTTTGTTGGAATGAAGGGATACTCGAAAGGAACTCATTAAACATTCGACGGCTTCATCAGACACACACACACACAAACGTCGCATACACACACTCTCAGCATCCCACTTTGAAACACCTAAGAATCACGCCACCATCCCATCATTCTGAGGTGATTGTTTATTTTGTGTCTTCCAATTGTTTGTTAAGCTGCAGCTAATTGGATCTTACACACACTCACACACACACACACACAAGCGCACACACACATTGAAGCATCAGGGTCCACGAGCACCAGGTTATTTCAATACAGCTGCTTCAGACCCTTTTGGACCTAAAGTTTGAAAGGAAATGATGGCGTCTCCGTCTGTCAGAGCCGCTTCCATAATTATGAGCTTTTATTTTTTTTTCCAACACTTTGCATTTTGAGTAATTCCAAGTTCCGATAAACATTGCGAGACCTTTTGAAATAGGTTCTTCATATTGACTCAAAGTCCCTCTGGTTCTACTCGTCCGTATCAATATGTTCACAGTATAAAAACAATCAAAACGTGAGAATTTTGAAATGGCGGTTGTGCGACTCTTGAAGTTTGCGTTTGACAAATCAGGGAAGTTTTGTCTTTTGAGCTCCACCCAATTCCCTCAATTTAGCTTCTATCCCCGATCCTTCCTCAGTTTTTCTTCCTATTTAGCTTCTCTCTTCCCTTTCTGTATTCACCATTATCGCCGTGACCTTCTTTTCTGCTCTACATGTCCGTTTCCTCCCTTCCTTCATTTCCTTCATCCCATCCTTCCTCTTGTCCTTGTCATTTTTAACTCGACCCATCTTCTTTTTTCATTTTTCCACTTTTCCTGGGCATGTTTTTCCCTTTATTGTCTCCTCACCATCAGTGTCTTTATGTATTTTTTTTTCTTGCTCTGTTCTTTCTCTGTTTTTGAAGTTCCTCCCTTTTTTTCAACCTTTCCTGCTATTACTTCTCTTTTGTTTTTCATCTCCGTTCAGTCAATCTGAAGAGTCTTCAAAGCCTGATTTGAGGACATAGTTCAGGGGAGAAAGTCTCTCTTCTCCTGCATTATCTCTCTCTCTCTCTCTCTCTCTCTCTCTCTCTCTCTCAAGGTCTCTGTCTGTCCCCCGACATTTCAGATGTTGTGTTGTCATGCCACCTTGATGGTCTACTGTATCAATCCATTTAATCTATATTTTCTGTTAATAATGTCTGAAATGTCTCTCTCTCTCTCTCTCTCTTTCTCTCTCTCTTTTTCTCTCTCTCTCACACACACATTTAGTCTGACTTGTTCATAAAGCGTAGCAGGTTATTTAGAGCTAAAAGTGCCTCATTATGTAATCTGTGTTTACCAGATGCCAGTCCACACTTTGGCTCATCATCTGCCTCACTTTCTCTCTCACTCTGTCTCACTCTGTCATTCATTCCTACCTTTCAGTCTCTCTCCATCATTCTCTCTCTATCTCCCCGTCTCTGTCTCTCTTCCCCCTGCTTGCCTCCTAATTTACGATTATGTAAACCATGCTGACATCTATGCATCATTTTACATAACACAGGTATCCAGGTGTCAGCATGAATGACTCTGAGTTTATGATTAGACACACACACGCACACACTGAAGGATGTGTAGTTTTGTTTTAACTGACTCTTGTTTATGAAGGTTAGTCCCACAGCGATCAATGGAGAAATGTCATGACACACAGATGTAAACCAGCAATGTAATACAAAAAGCCTAAAAGCAAATCCTGTCTGTGAAATCAGTCTGCAGTACAAATTCCATGTTTTGCAATCAGAAAATGCATGAGAGATCATTGCTAAAGGATAATTAAGTAATGATAAGGGAAGGCTATTTGCTTTTAAAGGACCATAACACCCATTTTGCATGTTTGAGCCTAATATATTCAATTTTCCTAAGGTTACTGATAAAAATTTCCCAAAGGATAAAACCATATTTCAGCTTTCCTGATATTTTGCAAAATCTCTTAATCTTTCAANCCAAAGGATAAAACCATATTTCAGCTTTCCTGATATTTTGCAAAATCTCTTAATCTTTCAAAATCCTTAAAAATCAATGTTTCGCCTGCTAATAGTTACGCAGCCTTATGAAGTCACAGTCGTTTAAATGTTTTGATGAACACAGGTCTTCTTTTGGGACTATATTCTCTGGTGGAAACATACATTCACTCTGCACTTTTTATTGCGCTTAAATGCTAAAATTACAAAACTTAAAAAAAAAACCTGAATACACGTCTCTTGTTGGTGATGATGGATTACCTATCCCAAGAACATTTCAAGTATCAACAAGTTGATTTTAATAGCGTATCAGAATGAACAGAAACCAATGGAGGTCTGGAAGGTAGGAAAAACATTTTTAATTCACTGTTCCAGTAGTATGCTTTGGGAAATGATTGTCAGTAACGTTACGTGTATGACAATTGATATTAGGCTCAAACATGCAAAATGGATGGTATGGTCCTTTAATGAGTAAAATTAAAATACATTTAAAATAACATAAAAGGAAACAAAAAGTACATGAATACACCTTACAGACAGTAACATATGACAGAACAAAGTATTTTATTTTCTATATAAATGCTCCAATGACCCATTCTGCTTCTTCTCCTCCTGCATCCAGCCTAAGCAGCGTACCTCTCTGTCCTCCTCCCTGGACGTCCAGAGGCCCGTCAACCACAGCTGCGAGCCCAGTGAGGTGAGCTCATCTCTGGGCTACGCCAGCTTCAGCACCAGCCCCCCTGCCAGCCCACCAATCAGCCCCAACCAAGAAGACTCAGCAGGCTCCAACGACGACTGTCAGCTTACAGGTAGGAATCCCCAAACCACAGTTTGAGAACCATTTAGTGTACTGCCTGTAACTCCCGGCCTTTGTTTCTTTTTTATCATTTCGTGCTTACCCGCTTCTTGTGTTACCATAGCAACAAAATTCCCTGTTGTCATGGCAAAGTGGCAGCCTTGGCGACAGTTAGCTGGTGATGCGGTTGTGAATACTTCTTCTCTCACACACTTTCAGTCCAAGTGTCCCTCAGACCCGCTACTGTCAGGCACAAGGAGACAGAGAAGGGGAGAAAGAAGGAGGAGAAGGGTGTAGGGGTGGGTGGGTGG
>VXCM01001815.1:67910-134466 GCA_014773175.1 Lucifuga dentata
GGGGGTGGGGATGATGTGGGCAGGTAGAGTATTCATCCAGGAGCAGTTCAGAGACCCAACCAGACTTTGATGTCCACACTGCACGCACACACACACACAGAATTGTAAAACAATAACTAATCTCTCTCTCTCTCTCTCTCTCTCTTGTTCTCTCTGCCTGCAGCACACCATGAATAGATTGGTACCCATTTACTTTCCATTTCATTTTCGGTGTTTTTTTCTGCTTCTTCTTCTTCTTTACTTCTCTCTACTTATTAGCTTTATAAGGCCCATTGTGGGGTTGCCACGGTAACAAGTGGCTTACAGAGAGAGAGAGAGACAGAATGAGAATGTGAATGTGAGAGAGAGAGAGCATATACAGTATGTATGTGGGTACAGAAGGCAAAGAGTCACAGAATTCAAAGGATGCCAGTGAAAATGAGAGTGGGTGAGAGAGAGAGAGAGAGAGAGAGAGAGAGAGAGAGAGAGAAGAGGAGGAGGGATTAATGAACGAAATGTAGAAAAATAGAGAGAATGAAATGTGAGATTCATGGGGTTGGATAGGGAAACGAGGACAACAATGTGAAGGGAACACCATAAAAGGTCCTTCCTTCCTTCCTCTATCTTTCGTCCTCCCCTTCTCTTCCTCAGAATCTCTTGCAGTGTTTCTTCGACACCAGCCTAACGTTTATACATTACATCTCCGGCCCTGCAGCAAAGTACGCAGGTGTCAGGCACCTGTGTAGGCAGTTGGGTAAAAAAAAAAAAAAAAAAANAAAAAAAAAAAAAAAAAAAAGAGAGAAATCCTATTTATAACCCGATCCATCACTGGTTTTGATGCTATGGAGCTACAGCTTATATACAGCTTATATACAGCTGGCCATCGCTGGAGATTTTCCCTTCAATGCCCTCTGCAGAGAGTTCCAAGTGCAATGCAGCGCTATGCAAAAGCAATGCAACTGTTGACACCGTTGTCCTCCATGAATTATGCAGAGCCCCCTGCGACAAGTCAGAAACAAACAGCCACAAATCTGCAGCTCCGTATTTCTTCATCCGGAAGCTGTTCAGGCGCTTCATATTGTGCAAATTTTACAGCCAATTACACACCAATTCCACTTAAGTTCATCTTATGTATTCTAATATGTTATATATCAAAGGGATTGCTGTTTTAAAATAGACCATCAATCCTTGAATCCATAAGATTTTTTTTTTTTAGCATTTTCATTGCTACCTATTTAATATTTGCAGATATATATATATAATCTTCTTTTATAACTTATGTTTAGTGTTTCCTAAAATCTCTGTACATTGTCTGGACTATTGAAACCTTTAAATTAAAAGCATTCTTGTAATATTGATTCTCTCCGCATTGTGATCGATACGTGTTTTTACGCTGTTTAAGCTTGTGTTCATCCAGCTTCATCCATTTTTAAATAACTAATAACACTTATCTATAATTGCAGCTGGCAATTCAAATAACTTTATTAAGGACATGGGGTGGGAAGATGCGGCAGGGTGATATTTTTAACTTGGGGCTCTAAAATGAGTTCAGAAGGTCACATCTCCTCAGCTACTTCTCTTTCTGAGCTTCTCCTCACATTAATAATCAAGTGATCCAAAACACTTTGCAGTTTTCTTCTGAGCAATTAGCAATCAATTTGTAAACAAGGCATAAGTAAACAGGAAGTCTAATCAGGTAAAACTATAACCTGCAGTAGTTCTTTTTTTGGAATAACAGGCAGTAAGAGTCTCTCTCTCTCTCTCTCTCTCTCTCTCTCTCTCTCTCTCTCTCTCTCTGACTCACTCAGGCTCTCTTCATCACACTTGGTCCATCATGTATAAAAACTGCAGTGGTTCCCATGCGGTTTCAAGTGTAGGCCTGTTTTTAGACTCTAATCTTCCATGCAAAACTGAAATCTCCAGAGGTTTCCTGGCTGCAAATAGGACTTTACGCTCTCTTTGCAGCAGTGCAAACACAGCCGCAGAGAGGCTGCGCGATCGATGAGTTCTAGCAGTTAATGAACCATAAATGGCAAAACGATTGCTGCTCTCTCTCTCTCTCTCTCTCTCTCTCTCTCTCTCTCTCTCTCTCTCTCTCTGTGCATGTGTTTGTGTGTGTGTGTGTGGGCGGTGTGGTGTTAAGTTCATTAGACTTGCGGTGCATTCAGTCTTTTGTTGTCAGAGATCACACACTCAACTTGATATAAATATACAACTGGAAGCGCGCACACACACACACACACACACACACACTTTACAAATGCACAATGGGCCTANTACAACTGGAAGCGCGCACACACACACACACACACACACACACTTTACAAATGCACAATGGGCCTATCTGCCTGCTGTGCTTGATCATTAAGTTATACTTTTAAGTCAGCGGCATCTTTGTTGCAGCATTGATTTGATGCGAACGCGCGTGCACACACACACACACACTCCAATCTTCTTCCATCCAGGTGAAACCCTGGCTCTGTCCTTTCTGAACAGCTTAATAGCAACCAATAGCATTAGGATGTTGTACCCATTTTTTGCTTTTAATTGCAGAAAATCAGCAGTGCTTTCTGTTGACTTTGATTGCTCTTCATTTATGTAAAATTACAGGGATTTTGCCTGCTGTTCTGCTCAAGTTGAATGGGTTGAAGCCAGATTTGATGAAATTACATCTTGTTTGTGCTACTGTAGGGGGTCTATCAAGGAAAAAAACTGATAAGTCAAATTTGAGAGGTGGAAATTTCAGACAAACTGGCAAATCAGTGTTTCCTCTGCCTCCATATACCTCCAGTATCTTACATTATGCATCAGGTTATCACCACAAACCCTTCCAGACTAGACCATCTTTGGGAGTGAGTGTCTCTGGCTGTTAACATGAATTCCTTATCACATCCACCTACATGATGCAGGTAATGCTATGTGGCTGTGCATAGATAATAGGAACTGCATGTGCTGTTAATTTCTGAAACCAAACAATGCTTTCTTTTACATGGCTGGAAACCTGCAGGTGAAACAAGGACCGTTAGCGAACGAGTCTGCAGGTGATGGCAATGGTGAAACTCACTGCAACATAGTGACCCAGTTTTGATTGCCACTTGGGAAGCAAGTGATACTCCGATGCTGTCAGGGTGCTGCTGTACCTGTCAGCTCAGCATCTCTGTCTTTATCAGTCCAGCCTGCGGGGCTGTCCCTGCCATCCGGGCTGACTAAAATAAATCAGGATGCTGCAGTAATACAAGCAATAATTGTGGATAGGCGAGTTTTCCACAACAAGTTTAACTAGATCCAGATCTAAAAATACTTCACATCTTCTAAGACAAGCTAAGCTAAATGGTTTAAATTGTCATAGTTTAAAAAAAAAAACAAAAAACAAATAATAACATGCATGCAACAGTCTAACCTGATGTTAGACATTCCCTCTAAATCAAAGATCTCAGTTCTGATACCAAGACCAGATGTGTTGAAGGGAGCTCGAGCAAGTCCCCTGGTCTGGATTTTGACATAAGTATGAACAAACTGACCAAAAATAAAAGATAATAAAATAAAATATAGTTTACAGACTTGGAAGAAGTTGCATACATATACATATACATGCCATTCTGCTTTGAGGTGAATGAGAGGCTACAACTACAACTACAGTGTGTGTGAGGTCACACACAGTTAATCAGTGTGTGACCTCATATGACATTTTACTTCCTCTGTGTCTCACACACACACACTCACACACATACAAACACAAATGTAATTTCAGTGATGCTAGTGTGAGACTGTCGTCACTCCTACTCCACAAGACTTGAAAAAATTGGTTACCGTGGGAGACAAACCAGTTGCTGTGGCAATGTACTCTGCTTGCTTGAATCAGGAATGAAAGTGTGGATTCAATATGTGCAGAACGGCCCTTCACTACCCCTAGGCTGGGTTTAGATTGATACAGGCTATCAGACATGAAGTAATGCTCTCAACAGGAAATCCTATCTCTGCTACCTCCCACAGGATGAGGATAGACTGACCAATTTCCACCTTATAGCTCTGGGTGAGACCTGAGGTTACCTTTCCATGTGCACTGACTCAATTTAAAAAAATCTATCTATCTCTCTATCTATCTATCTATATATAGATAGATAGATATGATAATTGGCAAGAACATGCCTTTCATCTTGGAAAATTTTGAGATGGAGAAATTTTTACTCAGTGTTAAAAAAAGATGGAGGACTGATGGAGATTTTCAGAATCCACTGATGAAATCTCTTCTTCTGTCTGTGATTAGTAACTCATAGTGGTCACATTCAAGTCCTTTTTGTTTAGTCCCACTTCCCAAATGCAACTTGTGATGCATTCAGGTGCTCTTGGTTAGAATCATAATCACAATCTAATGAAATTTTGCTACTGTATACTTTTTTTCCTCTTGCTTTAATGCTCTTCACCCCTTAAACCTCTAAAGTCTAACGTTGCCTTCAGGTGCTTCTCGTAAACTCTCACTTCCAAATTCTGAATTATAACTACAACATGTCAGGCAAGTGCTCTTAGTCATAGTTAGGTATGTGACTGTATTACCTGACTTAGCATAGTGTCTGTGTGTGTCCTTTGCAAGCTACATATATCCCCTGGATATATTGTATATAAGAAACACAATTATTAAAGCATCATAACTCACATATCCTGGAAAAATTCCTACTTGTAATTTTGATTTCTGTTGGCCTTCCGACAGCACAGGAAAGCAGCAGTAGTTTTAATTAAAATTTTAATCCTCATATTTTTTATCTTTTCCAAATTTCCCCCCAAAAAATAATTGTCCAAAACGTGCCAAGAGTCTAAAGCAGTTTTCTATTGTCACGCAAAGTAATGAACTTTTGATATTTGGATATGTTTCACGAATTTATTCTGGAAGATAAACGATGCCATGCTTTCGAGGCCAAAACTGATTTTTAGGTATTAAACAAATGCCAAACCAAGTCTAAAAAATAATACAAAAATAAGTTTAGACTCAGACAGATTATACATTCTCCTTCAGCACCTACAGCCTGATTGTGACATTTCCAACAGTGGCAGCATCTTTATAGCTCTGATATCCTCAAATCAACCATCCTCACCCTAAATAATTTCCTATCAAAATAAATCCAAGCAGCAGCCATATCTTGCAGCCCTGAAGTGGATTTGTTAGCCTAGCCTAGCACTGACCTAGCTTTAGTCCCACCCTGAGGCTCAGGGAGCTGATGATGATTTATCCAGGCCTGTGGCGCTGAGGAAATAGGACTCAGTCTTTAATCTCTGAGATGAATGACAGCTCAGATATTACTTTGTAGTTTTTAATAACAGTCAGAACGCTGCCACAAGAGACACGGTGATGAACACTATCAGATATTTGGATCGTCCCTCATATACACACAGAAGAAAACATCCTGCAGCATGAAAGAAAGTGTGTGTGTGTGTGTGTGTGTGTGTGTGTGTGTGTGTGACATTCGTCTGTGTGTTTGTAGAAAAGAAGTCGTGTGTATTTGCTCGGCTTGAAAACTCGAATTATGTAGGAGAAATATTGGTGGTAATATGTGTATATGTCTGATTCCAGCATGGCAGTGTTATATTAGCACACTCACATCCGCGTGTACATACATACACATGCTCAGAAGTTATTTTAGTAATTTCAGACCCCATTATAGCAGAAATGCAGGTAACAATAAGGATGCAATAAGAACACACACCTTGACTTCCTTCTGTCACTGAGCGTGTGTGTAAAAGCGCCACAGTGCACACAATAACAAGAGCTTATTTACCTGCAGACTGCGAGTGACTATCTCTGCTTCCCTTTCTTTCAATTCTCACCGTTTCTCTCTCTTAATAAATATTCTATGTACCCAGTCCTCATGCAGATTTTTTTTCATATCTTCCAGGCAGCCAGTGGTTTCAGTTCATTCCAGATGCTATGAAAATCAACTTGTAGAGACTTGAAATGTGTTTGAGATAAGTAATCTATCACAGCGCAAATGATGTCTATAAAATATTTAGTGGAAGTTACTTAAATTATTCAATCCAACATGGAGCTACATGGAAGAAAATGTATGTCTCTGCCAGGAATATCATCCCAGGAGAATTAAAATGGCCATACGTTGTACAAATATGCGTAAATGTTAGCAAGCAGAACATTGAATTTTAAGGTGGATGTATCACCTGAATATTTGCTTTCGAAAGATTATGGGATTTAGCAAAATAACAGGAAAAGTAAAATACCATTTTATAAAATGGTTGGTGGTGGTATTTATTGGGCTCAAACATGCAAAAATCACTGGTATGGTTCTTTAAAGAAACAGTATTTAAAATGGGCTGTTTTCACTCATCATGCATGGTGGTGAAGCAGCAATAGAGAGCAGAACTGGATCAATTAGTTGTTTTACACATTAAACCATACAAACTATACATGGAATGTAATTCTGATTCAAATAATTCTTAACCATTCTTAAAAAAAATATTCAAAATATCCTTTATAATTTCATTTCTGCCTCTTTTCACCTTTGACTTTCAATCTCCAAACACGCTGTTTTTTGCTGATGTGCAATAATGAATGAGGAGTTTAGTTTATTCTGGATACCATTCTGCAGGAATTTCTATAGAAACCGTATCCCACTAGTGTCAAGTGGACTGTGGGCTGTGGCACCGTGTGTATCCACACACACACACACCAGCATCGCTCTCACTCTCTATCACTCTCTCTCTTCCCTCCCATCGACATATAACCTCCAGCTCCATAGTCTCACTCTGTAATTTTCTCTCCCTCCTGCACCCTTGTGTCATTCAGTCCTTCATTCTGTCACTCGCTTATTTCTCCAGCCACTTCCTCAAGCTCTCTCTCTCTCTCTCTCTCTCTCTCTCTCTCTCTCTCTCTCTCTNTCTCTCTCTCTCCCCCCACCCACCTCCTTTTCTTCTCACTGCCATTCATTCGCCCTTCTTTGGCTTTTCAGCTCTGCAGCGTTGCTACAGTCGGCTTCCCTGCAGGTCATTTCGCCCTCCACTTAAACTCTGTTTTCTATTGAGATCGCCTGCTTCACCTTTGTCCATCCCTATTTTCTCCATACACCACTCCTCCACCATCCTCACATCCTTCAGCTTCCTTCCTCCCTTAGGTCTTTTTCCTGTCCTTCCTCCATCCATCTCCTTTCTCTCCTCTCTCCTCTCTCCTCTGTCAGTAAAACAATGTTCACCACCGGTGCAGAAAACAAGCAATTAAACACATCTCTTCTCTCCTGTGTGTGTGTGTGTGTGTGTGTGTGTGTGTCTGCCTGTGTGTGTGTGTGTGTGCGTCTGCCTGTGTGTGTTTGACATAGAATTAGTGTGGGAGGGAAAACAAGAGGAAAAAAGGGGAAAAAGGAAAAAAAGAAAAGAAAAGGAAAAAGGGAAAAAAGAAAAAAGGGAAAAAAGGAAAACAAGGGAAAAAAAGGAAAAAAAGGAAAAAAGGAAAATAAAACAACAAAGAATTAGTGTGAGAGTGGCTGAAGGCTTAATCGTCCATCACACCGGCCACTATCTTCATTTTGATGCTTTAAAAATCATAAAGAAGGGAAGGAAAAGGGGAAAATGGCGTCACCCTTTCTCTTGTCAGGGAAATACAGTATATTTTTCCTCTTTTTTTTTCTCATATATTTATATATTTTTCCTTTTGGCGCTTTGAGAGGTGTTTTTATCTTTCGTTTCCCTTCCACCTTTTCAGCTTTCTCTGGGTTTAGATGAAAAGAGCTTCATTTTGAAATGAAAAGCAGCAACCTTCACTTCCAGAAAAATCCCACTCGTTCCAAGAGAGTAGAAATATAAATTTTAGAAGTAATCTTTATTTCTAAATATAAATATAGTTTGTTAAATTCAGTAAAAACCTTGGAGAGATTTCCATCTCTGGCTGTTTTCCACGCATGGTTGGGAAGTGGGTGGATCGATGTAGTTTAAGGTTCTGCCTCGTGTGATGAATTCACACATCATTGCATCAGTTGGTTGCTCAATCAAACAAATTGATAAATCAATCTTCCTGGCTGCTTTTGCATTTGCTGGCATTTACCAATAATGATGACAAAGATGGTGTAAATGTGAAAGAGACGGGACAATCCTTAACTGAATCAGCTGCCGATACTGTGAAACACACACACACACACATACACACACATTGCTGTTGTTGTTGTCTAAATGCTGCGTTTAGGGGCCGAGCTGCTGTGTGTCGGAACATGTGTGTTTAGGTATGCAGCGCCACGCCATCAGATTTCTAACGTGCTGCATTTCGGCATAAGCAGGTTGTGTGTGTGAGTGTGTGTAGGGTGTAGATCATTGTTGACGGGCTGTAACAGAGCTGGATTGGATTCAGGTAAGAAACGCACACAATACACACTCTCTCACACACACACGCTTGATGGATAAGTAATAAAGGTTAAGACAACAGATAGAGGAGGACTATCAATTATATGGACAGAAAAATGACAAACGAGCAAAAGTTTTCCAGGAGATTTACGGCTTCTCAGCGCTAGTCAACTGTTTTTTTTTTCTCCCTCTTTTTTCTTTCATGGACACACACACACACACACACACACACACACACACACACACACACACACTGTTTTGATTGCTGTTTCTATCAGCCGTGCACTTTGCCACCTCTCCTGAAGGCCACAGACACTTAGCCACCTGGAACCTGGGGAGTGCTGATGCTGGGCTCTCTGTTGCCATAGCGACCAACAGGTTCACCTGTTGCCACATGTTCTCATCTTCAAAAAAAGAGAGGAGAGAGAGAGAGAGAGAGAGAGAGAGAGAGAGAGATTTCAAAAAGTGCTTGGCAGGACTAAGCAAGCGTGTGTGCGTGTGTGTGTCTGTGTGTCTGTGTGTGTGTGGGTGGTCAAATGACAACATTTTTAAATTGGTGTTTCAGTGATGGTTGTGAACTTGTGACGATTCCAACTGCGTGTTTGTGTGCATGTGTGTGTGAGTGAGAGAGAGAGAGAGAGATACTTATCAGCAGTGAGATTGTTTACATGGCCTGGGACACAATCTTAGCACACAGTGATAAGAAACAGAAAGAGAGTAGCAGAGATCAGGGCTCAACATCTTCCTCCCTCCCTTTCTCTCACACACACACACTCACTCACACACACACACACATACACACACTTACACACATTCCTCAGACAGATGTTTTTTTGAGGTATTTTTAGACNCACACACACACATACACACACTTACACACATTCCTCAGACAGATGTTTTTTTGAGGTATTTTTAGACTGTAAAGCCACATGATGTAATATTATGCTGTAATACAGACAAATCAACAAATGACTGATGTGTATGTGTGTGTGTGTGTGTGTGTGTGTGTGTGTGTGTGTGTGTGTGTGTTGTGTGGGTACATGTCATTTTTTTGTGTGTATTTTCACCCTCTGATGGATTATCATGCATGACTAAGATACAGTAACCAGGACATTCACACAGAGAAGAAATCCTTGTTGAGAAACTTGTGATCCACATCATTTCCCTCATTGTGAAAATATCATGATTCTGGTAAAAGTGTGATATTGTGACACACACACACACACACACACACACAGACACATACTTACACAGATGTCGATATCCATCTACAGTCACAGAAGCATGTATGCAGAGAATCAGAAGAAGCTTTCACTCCTCTGCATACAGACTTCTGAAAAGCATTTCCTCAAAAACAAAACCCAGCGAGGGGTGTAAGAAGGCCTGATCCAGGGAATTCATGCAGATGTGCACAGGTTCAAACACACACACACACACACACACACACTTCTGCATGCAAACAGCGAAGGAGCAGAGGTGGAAAATCGAAGTCAGGAGTTCTTTTTTCTCTTTGGAGAAACAAACAGGGAAGAAGCAGAAGCTGTGTTACCTCTTTCTCACCCTTCTGTCTCTGTTCTTTCTTCACATTTTTGCTGTTTTTACATTATTTTCCGGCTTGTTTGTTCAGTAAATGTAATTTTCTGATCTGAGTGAATTCATTAGTGTTTCTACGTATGAACCATTTAACCCTAATCAGTTAATGCATTTTTCTTAACAGACGACGGGCCGTACCAGCGAGATCTGCCTCCTCCTCCTCCTCCTCCTCCTCCTCCTCCTCCTCCTGTCTCCTCTTCGTCCACATCAAATACTCTTCTGGAAGACCGAAGGAGGAGCCTTGTTCCAGAAGAGTTTGCAGGCCTCCTTCACGGGTCGTCCCCAGCCTGTGAAACCCCTGATACACCTTACCATCTGTACTGTCCAAAACCCCGCAAATTTACCACTCCGGAGATCCAGGGAAGTGTTCTGCAGACTCCAGAGTTCAGCATTGTGATTGGAGGAGGACCCACTCAGGTCTTCCCCAGGATAGGAAACGAGTCCTCATCACAAAGGAGCACCAAAGACTTCCAGAAGCCGCAGGTGGTGTATCGGACTATCTTCCACACCAGGGTCAATCAGGACCAGGTCATACCGAGGAACTGCGAGCGGGTCGATCCCTCTCGTGGGTGTTCGACTCTGGGCCGCCCGCCCTCCTTCTCCTCTGGCCAGAACAGGGAGGTTCTGGAACTGCGAGGGAGTNCTCTGGGCCGCCCGCCCTCCTTCTCCTCTGGCCAGAACAGGGAGGTTCTGGAACTGCGAGGGAGTCAGTCGGGAAACGTTCCCAGGGACGGTTCACCTGGGACTGGCTACGAGGAGAGGGCGTGCACCCTGGGGAGGATGAGATCGATGCCACGCAGTGTTTTGGACCTGCAACTGTCCAAGTCTCTGTCAAAGTCCGACTCCAACCTGGTAGCCGTGTCTCCCATACAGGTACTTTGCTGCTACCTGTTAAAGGACCATACCACCCATTTTGCATGTTTGAGCCTAATATATTCAATTTTCATACACATAACATTACTGATAATCATATTCCAAAAGCATACTACTAGAATGGTGAATTAAAAATGTTTTTCCTACCTTCCAGACCACCATTGGTTTCAGTTTATTCTGCTATTAAAATCAACTTGTTGATACTTGAAACATTCTTGGGATAGGTAATCCATCATCATGAACAAGATGTGTATTCAGGTTTTTTCGAAGTTTCATAATTTTAGCGTTTAAACACAATAAAAAGCGTGAAGTAAAGTATGTCTCCACCGGAGAATATAGTCCCAAAAGAAGACCTGCATTTATCGAAAAATTTAAACGACTCTGACTTCATAATTTTGCGAAACTATTAGCAGGTGAAACATCGATTTTTAAGGTGGGTGTATCACTTGAATATTTGATTTTGAAAGTTTAAGAGATTTTGCAAAATATCAGGAAAGCTGAAATACGGTTTTATCCTTTGGGAAATGTACATGTATGAAAATTGAATATATTAGGCTCAAATATGCAAAATCGATGGTATGGTCCTTTAACCTAAAAACACAGATACACAGACAGATTGCTGACTAAATGCATTTCCAAAATAGTTTAGAATTAAAGTAGTTTATTTCTGACTTGTCCAGGAGGAGCACAATTGGGCCTCTGGATCTCGGGGCCAGGGGCTCAGTAGTCCCGGCCCAGGAGAGGGCAACAGTCCAGGTGGAAGACTGGAAAGAACGCCTTCCTTCACTGCGGAGTGGGAAGAGGTAAGGAACACACACAAACAAACAAACACACACACACACAAGGAGACCACAGACAATGAAATATTAAAGCAGCAGAGAAGATATGATGTGTTCAGATAGAAACAGGTGTCTCGCTTTCAGCACTGACAGAATGCAGAGATCACATGCGGTGCATCCGCTTGTTATGAGATTCAGAAATCATACTAAAATGGATAGAAAACAAGTGAACTGTCTCTGCGGGGGGACATTCGCACCCACAGCAGAGTGCCACTTCTGTGTTTGATTCCTTTGAAATCCACTGCCACTGTGGAGAGTGTACCAGAGCACTAATTTAACATGCCCCCAGATAGATTTTTTCTGTGCCCAGCACCACCCAGCTGGAGCGAAGACCAGATATCAGACAAAGCTGTTTCTGTTTTGGAGAGTGGAGTGTCCAGGGTGGTGTGTGTGTGTGTGTGTGTNGTGTGTGTGTGTGTGTGTGTGTGTGTGTGTGTGTGTGTGTGTGTGTGTTTGTGTCCATGTGTGTGTTTGTGCCTGGGGCTGCTTTGATATTAAAGGGCTGCTGACACAAATTTGATCCCCTGACTGGACACTGATGTCTCACCTTTTGGAAACACTTTGGGTCACAGACACATTAGCTTCCACCCATTGCTCGTCATACACAAAAATCGACAACACACACTTTACACACAGATGCTTATTTACAACCAGTGAAGGATACAATAATGCACATCATTTTGCATCAGTTCATTACAGGTTAGAGAAAAATGGTGTCCTCTCATACATCATCATGAGCACGACTTAATTAGTTCCTCAGTTTTTTAGCAAGTGCTAATGCATGTGACTGAAAGTTCATTTGTTACTGCCTGTCTACATTAGCATTTATTACTTCATCTACCTTTACATTCATGTTCATTAGTGTTCATATACTCACCACAGCACCTAAATTGCTGATGGTGATGAATTACCATAAGGATTTCCCATAATTCTCAGCAATTAACATGACCTTTCCTGTTTAATTGCATGCTACGGGAGGATGAGATAAGGTGGCTTCAGGGAAATTACAGAGTGATATATGGGGGGAAAAAAAGCAAAGTTGCTCTATTTGCAGCATATGCTCAAGTAAGAGCTGCATTATTAGCAAAGAGACCAGCCACAAGGGATGCTTCACAACAGCCAATGATCTGAAGATATCTAAACTCATTAGTGCTGCAGGCATAAAGAGGAGATCCACTGCATGTTACAGATTTGTACTTTAAGCCATCTTTAGCATTGAGATCATTTGTGGTTGTTTGGATGCTAATTAGTAGCCTTTAGCTGCCACTTCAGAAAGACATTTTTCCTTTAAAGAGGTGCTTTAGTCAGGAAATACCTTCACGTAATGAGTGATCAGGAATGACAATTTTGAATATGAAAAACAGTTGAAAATCGGATTTACTCCATTTTTTCCCCATATTTTTACCCCTTTTTTCTCCCCAACTTTGGATGTCCCATTTCCCATGGTCTCAGTCCATTATCGCCACAAGATGACCTCCTTTACTTCTCCTTCGTTTCCAGTGAAAGATAGAAACACATGTTTTGGGTGCATGGGGATTTAAAATCCAGGTTAAAAATCTGGTATTTTTCAGTGAAAACAATGGCTCTTATATGTAGCGAGTTAAAGGACCATACCACCATTTTGCACATTTGAGCCTAATATATTCAATTTTCATACATGTTACATTACTGACAATCATTTCCCAAAGGATAAAACTGTATTTCAGCTTTACTGATATTTTGCAAAATTTCTTAAACTTTCAAAATCAAATATTCAAGCGATACACCCACCTTAAAAATAGATGTTTCGCCTGCTAATAGTTATGCAGCCTTATAAAGTTACGGTCGTTTAAATTTTTTGATAAACACAGGTCTTCTTTTGGGAATATATTCCTCGGTGGAGACATACATTCACTCCGCACTTTTTATTGCACTTAAACGTCAAAATTACGAAACTTCGAAAAAAACCTGAATATACATGTTGTTCATGATGATGGATTACCTATCCCAAAAACATTTCAAGCATCAACAAGTTGATTTTAATAGCGTACCAGAATGAACTGAAACAAATGGCGGTCTGGAAAAAAATTTTAACTCATCGTTCCAGTAGAATGCTTTGTGAAATGATTGTCAGTAACCTTAAATGTATGAAAATTAAATATATTAGGCTTAAAATGCAAAATGGGTGGTATGGTCCTTTAATAACCTCTGTGTTTATGCATGATGCAGTGACATACATTGAAATGGCATGACATCAACTTATCTTGCTCCAAAGATAATGCTGCCTTCACGGTCTGCCAGTTTATTAGCGGTGCTTGTGTTTGTCAGGCCAGCTCTTTAAGCACGGCTCTCAGAAAGGTCAGGCTCTGCTGGCCTGTGGTAAACCAGCGGAGCAGACAGCTGAATGGATCAGCGAGTCACACAGGTCAGCAGCTAGCAGCAGGTTGATGGTCATAGATAAGCATCAGAAAGCTGCGACCTGACAGAACAGAAGCCACTATGGTCTCCGTCTTAATTCATCGCTGCTCTCCTTTCTCTTTGTTTCCTGTTAACACATCATTTTCCTCCTCCGCCACTTTGTGCTTTTTCAGCTCGCTGGGGAATGAGTGACATTTACCGCACTGGCTGGCGTNCCTCCGCCACTTTGTGCTTTTTCAGCTCGCTGGGGAATGAGTGACATTTACCGCACTGGCTGGCGTAATGATCGTGTTACGTGACACTTGAGTCCAGAAAAAAGGGTTTAGCAATATTAATTACTGGAAAATGATTTTCCTTCTTACGTGCTGACGTTTTTCTCTCCCATTTGTTCAGATTGACAAGATTATGAGCTCCATTGGGGCGGGCATAAGCAGTGGACTGGATATGAAGGAGGATACCTCAGGTAAAAAGTGTGTGAGAGAGAGAGAGAGAGAGAGAGAACACATAGGTGTTTCAAGGCTACAATTAATCTCACTAAATGTGTATGAGTGAGTGTGTGTGTGTCTATATATGTGTGTTTGTGTAGTCTTTATACAGTATGACTTTCCTTCACACATCAAATCCCATTGTTGGTTGGAGGTGAAATCTTTACCTGCGTAGCTCGAATCCTCCTCTACTCAGCTCTATTTGCTGCTTTTATCTCTCTCTCTCTCTCTCTCATCCATGAATGCAAAGCCTCTGCTAACCATGGTTACCACATGGAGAGATTCTGTTTGTGTTGTGCCAAACTGCCTCTCCACCCCTCCACCACATGCACACACACACACACACACACACACACACATAGCCACACTACACATACACACTCAGATGTACGTATAGATACACATACATACACTCTGAGTGGCATGTGCGAGTGGGAGGGAGCTCGGTTGCAGACAAAGACGCTGGGGCTGTTGTGGCTATCATCGGAAGAGAGACAGAGGAGGAAAGGTAGAGAGAGAGAGAGATATAGAGAAGGGGAATAGAGGATGAAGATCAACACCCTGAGAGAAGATAGAGCCACGAGGTAGACAGAAGCGAGAGAGAGAGAGAGAGAGAGTGGGAGAGCGAGGCAGGGAGGGAGGGAACAAGAGAGAAAGAGGAGCGCTCGGAGAAAAGATAGAGAGAGAGAGAGAGAGAGAGAGTGAGAGAGAGAGGAGGCTGCAGAAGCATACAGATGAGAGTGGGAGTACTTGATAAAGAGAAATCTACAGCGCAGGCAGCTCTCGCTCTTTTTCCCTCTGACTCTCTCTCTCCCTCTCTCTCTCCTCCATGCACACACACTCTTGCGCGAACACACACACACACACACACCGGAGGGAGCAGCCAAGCGAGCGCAACAGCTGAAAAAGAAAGAGTCAGTGCTGCAGCAAACACACACACAGTGTCTCCCTCTTTCTCGCGGATCTGTACCTTCGCTATCCGACCCCCCGCTTTCCTGCAAGGATTTATTCCCAGGACGGAAGCTCTTTTCTGGATACAACTTCAGCCTTCCCCCCTTCTCCTCCTGCCTCTGGCTGGATCCAGAGACACCGGCATCTGGACCCTTTACCCTCTTGCACTCTTGCATGCTGACCCCTCCATCCTCACCATGCCTACTTCTCTAGCCTAGCTTGCAACTCTCCTCCTCCTCTTCCTCCTTCTTCTCCTCCTCTTCTTCCTCTCCACCTTGCTTTCTTCACCTTTTTTTTTTTTTTTTTNGACAGCCACTTTGCCCGCCATAACATGATGTGGCAGTGCCAGCTGTCTCAGCCGGACTGCCGCTGCTACCGCGTGGATGGCTACTCCCTGCTGAAGCGTTTGCCTCTCCACCCCCTCATAGGTCCCCGTTGCCCGCTGCAGTCCGTGGGCCAGTGGCTCGACTCCATCGGCCTGGTCCAGTATGAGAACCACCTTCTGGCCAACGGCTTTGACAACGTTCAGTTCATGGTGAGTGTTTTCACAGGTGTGCTTGGTGGTTGGGTGTTGATGCTGGGAGCAGAGATGTAAGTGTAGATTTTATTTTTTCCCTTCTTTTTCTTTCTCTCTTGCCTCCAGTGTCATCTCTTCCTCTATCTTTTTTCTTCTACCTCCCTTATAACTCTCTCTGTTATCCTTACCCCTTGATTTATCTCATCTCTCATCTCATCATTTTTTTTCAGTCTTATCTGTTTTGTTTATTGCATTTTCTTTTCTTTTCATCATCTCCCTCTCTTTCTATTCCTCCCTAATTCTTCCTAACCATCTTAGCTGCCTCTCCCCACTAATGCCATGTGCGGTCCTCCCACGCATAGAAATCCTACGCCACATCAGCACCATGGCAAAATCCAGCATCCAGCATCAAGCTGCAGACATACACACTCATACTGCACTCGCTATGCAAACACACAGGCATGTAGGTTTGAAATCATGGATGTACGCAAACATATGTACCCACACGTGTGTACACATACGCATGAACATACTCTCACAGAAATGCGTAACCACCTGTAGCCTGTCTGCTTACATTTCATTCATCATACGGCGGTCCTTTGATCTCAATGAATACCCGGTCATTTAGAAGCTTTTTTTTTTTTTTTTTTTNTTTTTTTTTTTTTTTTTAATGTTCAGTAGATGAGAGTGTGTGTGTGTGTGCATGTGTGTCAGAAACTGAAGCTTAACTAATGAGGAGGAGGATTATAACAACGATGAAGTAATGACTCCCAAAACTGCAGCAGAGGCAGAAAGATGGGAGAGGAAACAGAGATGCTGACTGTATGAGTTTATCTTTAGTTGCAGATTGTCGCTGTTGGGTAAAAACCTCAGAGTCCAAAATAACCTCTCTGAATCCAGTTTTGTTTTCAGCTGGATGACAGCGCATTAATGTGTTTACCTAAACGATGTTAAAAGCAAACCTCTAGTGATTAGAGCATTTTCGCAAGCAGCACAGGACAGAGAAGGATTTGAACTTGTCACATTACAATTCTTAACACTCTTAACATTGGTTTTTAATTGAAATAATACATTGAGATGCCAGCGTTTGTCTGTCCAGATTGTGTAAAGCTGCACTCAGTCGAGGAGAGGATGGATGAATTTTCCTGTACATTAGACCAATTAACAATGTGTGTATACATCTGTATTTACTGTGTGTGTGTGTGTGTGCATGTGCGTGCACAAGTGTTCTAGTCCTTCACTCATTGTGACCTGCATTTGTTCCTTTGGTTACCGTGGCAACAGGAGGCAATCACAGAATCTCTCTCTCTCTCTCTCTCTCTCTCTCTCNCTCTATTGCTCACTCTCTCTCTCTCTCTCTCTCTGCATCTCTCCCACACGTGGTCAGTGTGTATCCGCATGTACATTTACACATTATAAATGTGCTTAAAAGACCATACTGGCCATTTTACATGTTTGAGCCTAATATATTCAATTTTCATACACGTAATGTTACTGACAGTCATGTCCCAAAGCATACTACAGGAACAATGAATTTAAAAATGTTTTTCTTACCTTCCCAATCGCCATTGGTTTCAGTTCATTCTGGTACGCTATTAAAATCAACTTGTTGATACTTGAAATGTTCTTGGGATAGGTAATCCATCATCGCGAACAAGACAGGTCGGTATTTTTTTCAAAGTTACATAATTTTAGTGTTTAAAGCGCAATAAAAAGCACGGAGTGAATGTATGTCTCCACCAGAGAATATAGTTCCAAAAGAAGACCTGCGTTTATTGAAAAATTTAAATGACTGTGACTTCATAAGGCTGCATAACTATTAGCAGGAGAAACATGGATTTTTAAGGTGGGTGTATCGCTTGAATATTTGATTTTGAAAGATTAAGAGATTTTGCAAAATATCAGGAAAGCTGAAATACGGTTTTATTATTTGGGAAATGATGGTGATTGTCAGTAACGCAACATGTATGAAAATTGAATATATTAGACTCAAACATGCAAAATGGCCAGTATGGTCCTTTAAGCATGTAGTAACACTGATTAGTTAATTGGTTGTGGAGGAGACAGAAAGCTGCCACTTATCATGGATGTGTGTGTGTGTGTGTGTGTGTGTGTGTGTGTGTGTGTGTGTGTGTCTGTGTTTCTTTGAGACACTCCTGTCTCCTGCAGTGGTTAATTATCATTGTTCCATCTATCCCATACAGTCTCTCTCTCTCTCTCTCTCTCCCTCTCCCTCTCTCCCCCCTGTGTTTGCATAGTAAGAAGCTCTGCGGTATGCAGAAATTTTTACATAAAATATACATCTCATCAACCTTAATTGTGGAAAGAATTACTGGGTTTCCATAGAGACGTCTCCTTATCCAATCATCTGCGATGTTGGAGATTTATTTTCATGTTTCACCGGAGTCACTTGTGGGACACTTCAAACCTAAATTTCAGACGTGACTCAAGTGACAGTTCAGTTGCTGTTCCATGTTTTAATAGCTAAGCTTCTTCCTGTTTTGATTTTCTCACCGCCCCCAGACCTTTGTGACCAATGAGCAGAATGAGCATTCTGACATGCCTTTTTGTTCATATATTTTGGTCTTCTACGTAAATGCAAACTGAACCAAAGGTAAGTGCAACAAAACTAAACTGATTCGTACCAGAGCAAACGGACTATACGTTTGATCTTCTATATGATCTTTTTAATAACTCATCCATCTCCTCCAAAATGCTTTTAGATATGATTAATATTGAAAAAGATTAGATGAAGCATCCTTGCAACATCATGATTACTTCAACGTCCCATCTCTGTTTGTAGCTTTTTGCTTCTCTTTAAAGTTTTTCTTGTTTCCCACTTGGTTGAGTTTTAACCTTTATTCATGAGTAAAGAAAGAAGAATATGAATGATTTCCAACCTTGAAATAATTCAGCGGCTACCACAAATTGATGTTGATGCTGTTGAGGCACATGCTGCAAGGATTCCATTCATATCAGCATTGGGTTTTTTTAATTGTTGATGTGGCTTCTTCAAGGAGAGGTTTGGGTTGGATTCAATTCAGCTCCATTGCGTTTGGGAAATCAAGTTAAATGACAAATTTAAACTGAAACAAAAGCAAAAGCTGCTGTTTCATTTCAGACTAGTTCTTGACTAGTTGGCAAATGAATTTGACCCTCAATCTGATCTGCATCAATGTATGGCGGCGGAGAGGCATAGTCATTTACACAGACATGCTCGTAAACACGGACCAGTCCACTCTAACATGGACCATTCCAATCTATCATTACCATTTCCCAGGAATGGGGGGGGGTCACTGGAGTGGGTGTGTCTTATCACCTTAACCAGCCAGTAGAGGACAAGTGCTGTAGATTGATGTGAAGAGGGTGGAGTGGTTGTTATGGAGATAACGTGAAAAAGAGAGAGAAAATGGAAATGCAGGACGGGGGAGGAGGACCCACATCAGCAGGGGTGCTCACAGTCTGGGAAACCCACCTGTTTATCAAATATACACCACCTTAAAATAATGTTAGTAAGTATAAAAGTTAATGCGCTCCAGGCATCTCTCCTTTTTCCTTTTTTCATCAAAATCTGCTAATTACAAATCATAACTAGATTAAATTGTATTTTGATTCCGTCCAGGTTCACAGTAAATTCTGTTTCTTTTCAGATCGGAACTGGGGTCCGTTTATTGAGGGATATGGAGAGATAACAGTGTGTTTGTTAGTGTGTATACTTGAATAATGAGCTGTTTGATTGCAGCATCTGGCACGTTGCTGGTTAATTTATGGAAGGCCTGCGATCCAAAGCAATATACTTAAAGCACACACATGCTCAGAATGGCTTAACAGCCTGCTGCAGACATCTTTATGTAACTAGTGTTTAGTAAAGAGCCCATTCACCTTGCATAGTCCTCTGTCTGCAGTCCCATTCCCCCTTTAACACTCGCCATTACCAAACACACACACACACACACACACACACACACTCCACACTAAACGCTGTATTCCAGCTGAGGCACTTAGAAAGTCAACGAGGATGTAGGAGTGGAAGGAAGTGAAGAAAGGTGGCAGATTGAGGAAATAACATGATAGCTTTTGATTTGTGGCTTAATTGAGAGACAAATACAAGACATAAAAGATCACAAAAACCGATGCTCATAAATACTGATGAGAGGGAAAAGTCTTAAAATATTTAGCTTATTATGATGCTTTTTTTTTTTTTTTTTTTTTTGCTTTTATGCTTATGAAGCTCATTAGCGCTGAATCAAGAGAGACACATTTGCAAAAGCAGAGCAGGCTGAGGTTTATGCATGGAACTAAAAATTGAATGATGGCGCAGTGCTACATAGAAAGCGGAAATGAAGAGATAAAGCGAGATTTGGTGTTTTGTTTCTTGCTATTAAGGAACCAGGAGTTAATAAAAGCATCCAGGAGGAAAATAAAATTAATTTGACTTAACTGTTTCCCAGAAGGATCAGAGGAAACGGCAATATTACAGATGGATGACTGTCAATATCAATATTTCGCCTCTATTTTTACCTCTAAACTTGCTCATAAAGGACTTCATTATTCTTGAAGAGAAATTCTTATGAATATCAGTAAAAGTGCAAATGAGGGCAGATGATGGCTAAATGGAGAATGACTAAAAAAAGAGAGAGAAAAGAACAAAGCATGAAAACAGCAGAGAAAGACTGTGATTTGTAATACTTGCCAAAGCCTGTTGACACTGATAACGGCCTTCGCTAGCGTCACAGAATATCAATTTTTGCTCCATCTCTATTCTTGTCTCCACCTCCTGCAGCTTTGCATGAATCTTAATTTCTGAGTTCATAGCAGTTGGCGTGCTGCTGTGTTAAACATGTGGTCGAATTTCTCCCTAACAGGCTGCCCACAGGCGACGGTCAAAGTATCAGCATTGGGGATGCTAAACAGAGGATCCGCATCCACCATCAAAATGGACTGCTAGTGTTGCATACTTGCCAATTACGACATAGAAAACAGTCATTATTCTGTCTGTAGTTTTACTCTGTCATTTAGCCTAAATACATTAAAGTTAATGTTTCCAGGCAATATTTATCCTGTGATCCATCATCTGCACTTGGAGATGGCAGATAAGGTGCAAACATAATTTTGAGACAAAGTCAAAAAGGGCAAAAAAACAAAAAAAGAGAGCGAGACAGAAAGAGAGAGCAGACACTAAGAAATCTCCCTGTCCAACAGGGAGCAATTAGTCCTGCTTTTGAGTCCCCCACAGTCCACTCTGCTCTGACTCTGTGGATCATTACTCTGATGTGATCCAGCACCGACTGCTCTGCTCTCTATTAATGAGCCTGGGAGCTGATCTATGTAGTGCAACTTCACAAAGGCACGGTCGTAGAGTTTGATATATAGAGAGAGTGGAAAGAATAAATTTGGCCAGCGTGAGGCTTGTGTCTGATGCCTGGAGTCAAAGCATGTGGTGGGCAAAGACAAAGTTACATGAAACAACATCCTGCAGCAAGATCACTTTCTTGGGAGTTTAATGAAAGTGTGCTGATTTTTTTCCAAATTGTGTTCATCAAGGTAAATCTCATCATCGTGTTTTTCAGCATTGCCTCTATTCATATTTACACAGGTCCAGATATTCATACCTGACAGATGCCCAGTTTAAACGTTTTCCTGCTTTTGGCTGCTGATCAGCTCCACTGGGACCAATAATAGACGACTCCAAAATATCTCCATCTTATCATGTCACTTTGTCTAGTGTTATTTTCTTAAAACAAGTGAAAAAAATCTACCAGAGCAGTGAGAACATTTCAGTGTTTTCCAAAACGAAGCAGCATGTTTCAACAACTGGCTGGAATCAACCGTCATGACCTTGAAACCTGACAAAATAAGGCAGGTCGCTACATTATGAAGAAGAGAAGCTGCATCTGGAAATTGCGTGTGAAAAATTTCGGTTGAAAAATGATTATAACACTGGCAGATTTTCACTTGTTTTAAGAAAATACAGGTTTTAGGACTCAATTATAGAGAAAAATTAGTATATCATGTGGAGATTGCGATCCAGCTCTCACATTTTATCAACAGGAAAATTTTAGATTCCTTTAAGTTCCCTTTAAAAAAAAAAAGACGTTTCCCTTCTTCTTTTTTTCAGAATTTGATAATTCTTCACTTTGCCGGCTGTGTGACTGTGCCAGCAGTTAAAGTGTGAATGTTTACATTGCAGATAATTTTAATAACCTGTCAGCCGAGTAGCCTGACACGGCAAACATTGTTAAAGAGATATGCCACTTACAGAGAGCTCAGAAAAATCCCTGTAGCAGGGGATGTATAGGATCATCTGCATCAGAATATATTTCCCTCTTTCATTCCTGATAAGTGCAAATACATAGAATTAGCAAATGCAAGATACAAAAAGAAATAATTGAAATTTTTCCATATATGAGTAGATCTACCTGACAGAAGATACCAATTTTAATAAGTCACATATCTTTATTTTCCTTCTTCAGACATTATCTTCCCGACAGTCTCATTCATCTGATAATTCTAGTAATTTTCCAACACTCAGTAGAAAATTCAATGCAATCATGGAATTCTGGGTATTCCACACGACTGCAGCGGAGATTTCTCTGGCAAATGTTCTTCAGGATACTGCAGCAAAAACTAAACTTCAGCTTCCCGCCATCTCAAATGAAAATGTCACAGCCTTGGAGCAAAATGTCCTTTCCAGGGTGCAGAGGTCCCCAGAGTGGACCTGTGGACAAACTGAAATAGAATGAAAAATATATCAGTATCTACCTTCCTTCTTTTTGCCCTTCTCCTGAATGTTTATCACTGTTATTAGTTAGGTCTGAAGGAGGTGTGGAAGAAGTATAATCCCTCAATCTTTTACCAGATTAGGTGTGTGGTCCTGAGACTGCATGTACCAAGGTTCTCCTCGCTATCCTTCTATTTTTGTAGCATTATTTCCTGTCCTCTTCTGTCAAAATCTATATTTCTAATAATGTCTCTGACCGGGAGTTTGGCTTTTCCCACATGCTGCAGCTATCACCATGTTCACCTCTTCTTTTTCTCCATCCCTTCTTCCTCTCATTATCCATCTGTATGAAGACTCTCTCTCTCTCTCTCTCTCTCTCTCTCTCTCTGGAGCGATGATGATTTGGAGGTCTCTGAAGTTCCCTCATCAGACTAATTAAAGCCAAAATATTAAAGTTGCAGTCTTACCCTTTCTCTCTTTTTTTTTTTTTTTTTTTTTTTTTTTACTTATGGTGTTTATGACATTCTAACCTTTTCTGCTGTTTCTCGATCTGCAGGGCAGCAATGTGGTGGAGGACCAGGACCTGCTGGAAATCGGGATCCTCAACTCAGCCCACAGACAGCGCCTCCTGCAGACTATACGGCTGCTGCCCAGGGTCAGTACTAATGCTAATTAAATACTTTATACAGTCTGTTACGCTTTTTGTTATTTTCCATAATTTCTATAGTGTAATACAGCAGGAAGTGTGTGTTGAGCATTACCAAAGTTGTAGAAGTTGATGTTGATGCTGATTATGCATCCAGTAAATCAAACCAAAAGGTCCTGAGCATTATAAATACTCAGAATTCTGTCCTGTGTTTCTGTGTGATAACTCTCTCTGAAGTTTTTTTTTTCTGAATGCTATGCTGAATGGTTTAGTTAAGCTGAGTCTCAGTCCAGTAAAATTCACACACACGCAACATGATACATACAGTATGTAGACGCACACTTTGTGCTCACGTATCTTGCAGATTAGGCAGCAAAGGTTTCTGCTCACAATCCTGATATCCAAAAGTCTGTTCTGGCGTATTAGAAGGTTCATATCCTTTGTGTGTGTGTGTGTATGTGTGTGTGTGTGATGGAGTAAGATGAAAGATGTGGGGTGTGTTAGTGTGAAATAAAGGAGTGTGTAACAGAAATGAGACTCTGAGTTCAGAAATAGGTGGGTTTCCTAAAAATTTTGATCTCTGGTCAGCACTTTCCTCTTCTTATCCCTGTCAAACTTTACAAAACACTGCAAAAAGTACAGCCTTTAACTCCCATCTTCCCACTCTTTATCCCTGTCCCCCAAATGTCATACACACACACACTCAGTTTAAGATGGAGTATATGGGATGTGTTTTGTACCCTGTTTGAATCTCTTTGTTAACAGTGTGATACACACATATAACATATGATGAGTCTTTAATAACCCACAAAGAGAAATTAGCCTGTTTCAGCAGAAAGCAGACAAAAAACAAAACAAGGACCAACAAAATATAACGTAAATTGAATCTATAAAGTTGATAAATTGTGTAACAATTATTCACAGCTTATTGGTTGGATGTTTTGCTTGGATGATGCAAGTATGAATTACAAAATTAGAAATGTGGCTGTAAATCTGCAAACATATAAAATATCAGTAAGTTGAATTTACAGTATACATGGTGTACAAAGGTTATATTTTAAAGTCTTCAGGCATCTTTATATGTCTAAACGCAGACCAGCATTATATAAAAACTATAAAATTTTATCAAATATATTTGAGTTATATTATATTATATTGTAGTTTGTGTTGTACCATGTGCCTTTCAGATATGTGCATCACAGCTGGTGTTAGAGGAAGCAGCATTTAGTCTCTATAAACCAGCTATTTGGAACAAACTTCCAGAAAGTCTACATCAGCCACATCACTGAGCTCTTTTAAATCAGGGCTGAAAACATTTCTGTTCACTACTGCCTTTTGTTAAACCTGAAGGTATTTATTTTTGCACTGTAGCTCTTCTTTAAGCTCTTAAACTTTTAATTTCATTGTATGAAATGTCTTCAGCCTTTTAAATTTTGTCTTATGGATTATTTTTATATGTAGATATGTTTTTTAATTTCCTTTTCTTTATCCCAGTTCTGTTTTTTCTCATATCAATATACAGTAAAGCACTTTGAATTGCTTTGTGTCTGAATGGTGCTATATAAATAAACATCTTGCCTTACAGAGCTGCAGGAGATGCGGCATCATATGGGCCATAAAACAACACAAAACACAATCATTGTTTATTTCTTCACAGTATTTCTGTAGTTATTAGAGCATTAGAGAGGAAGAACAGGAATAAATACCAGGTGTGACATGTCATGCAGAGTGTGGGAAACAGAAAGAAGCCATGGATGTTCTGTTGTTTTATGTCACTGGGTGATTTGTTGGTTGTTGAACTGGGTTTTTAAAAGTAGGGAGTGGTATTTTGAATGGAAAAATGCTGAAAGCCAATATCATGTTTTTATACATTAAAATCCAACAAAATTATTAGTGTTCAGTATTTTCCAGATCATTTTAGTTATGAGGCCTCAAACCTCTAGAAAATAGCAGCGATATTGATCATAAAACTCTCAGGAGTTCAGATTAAGGAACTCACAGACCGCCTATTATTGATAAACTGTCCAACTTAGTGAATATGTTATCAGATAAATTGCATTTTGCATTATATCAGAGGTAAAAAAAACAACAAAACAACATCTGGATGTCCAGCGTTTAAGAAACAGCAGTATTGATGATGATGTAAAGTCAAACTCATACATTGATCCTTTACAGTTGTAATTAAAGTCATAATCATGTAACAATCTCTTCCCTAATTTCCTTTTTATCTGTTCCGTAGGTGCGGCCAATCGGTTATGATGGCAACAACCCCACGTCGGTGGCCGAGTGGCTCGAGTCCCTGGAGCTGGGCGACTACACCAAGTCTTTCCTCATCAATGGTTACACGTCCATGGAGCTGGTCAAGAAGATCTGGGAGATCGAGCTCATCAATGTGAGTCAAAAATCATGTTGGAAAATCTTTCTTAACATCAGGAAATATAAGATGGCATGGCGGCTTGGTGGTTAGCACCGTTGCCTCACGGAAAGAAGGTTCTGGATTTGAATCCAACTGAAGCCTTTCTATGTGGATTTTACATGTTCTCCCCGTGTCCGTGTGCTCCTGTTTCCTCCCACATTCCAAAAACATGCAGGTTGATGAACTGGGAATTCTAAATTGCCAGCAGGTGTGAATGAGTGTGTATGTGTGACAGACAGACAGGTCTACCCTGCCTCTCACCCAATTATTGCTGGGATTGACTCCAGCCTCCTGGATGAAAAACAGTGAGATTATTTCACCTCTCTCCAGCATAAATAAACCAGTAATAGTAATCTGTCTCGTGTTGACATGTTGTGTGAGGCATGTTTAAATGATTCGGTAATAGATTCAATGACGATGTGATGGAGCTGGAAGTTTATGAAGCTGAATGCAGTTTGATTCTTCATCTTTCACTGCAGTTAGCAAAGTAGCATCTCCTGCTCATTATATTGAAATCCAGACATATGCTGCGCATCAGTACATGCATGAGCTTTGGCCTTTTCTACTTTTTAGGAGAAACAAGGTGAAAGTGGATGTGGTCATTTCTCTGCAGGGAGGATGCTGAGGTCAGGCTGAGCCAAGTGGCCATCAGGCATTTCTTCTCATTACTCTGTAGTGTCTGTGCTCAGAATACAAATAAGACAGAGCTGCATATTAGCTGTTACATCATATCCCAACCGCATCCTCCTGCTTGTTTTTCCTTATTTTACTTCCTGTCGTGACACTGCAGCATCTTGCTATATATGTAGAAGTTTGTGGTTTGAGGAGAGACTTTACAGCTTCTTTCCTGTCATTAAATTCTCTCCTCTTGTATCAGTCGGTCAATATCCGTGGGCGATTATCATATTTGACATTGGAG
Source organism: Lucifuga dentata (assembly GCA_014773175.1). Taxonomy (NCBI): domain Eukaryota; kingdom Metazoa; phylum Chordata; class Actinopteri; order Ophidiiformes; family Bythitidae; genus Lucifuga; species Lucifuga dentata. The sequence goes on from VXCM01001815.1 coordinate 94,578, forward strand.
CTTGCATGTTGTCACACCCAGTGTAAGTTATTGATTAAATTTTATTCCTGTAAAAGCCACACACACACACACAGATGGCATTAGTTCCAGACTCATCTTCTCAGAGTGATGAGCTGCTTTGATGATCAAAACGCAACAAAATCATGTTAGATTGTAGAGGGTGCCTGCCTGCATGATTTTAATGAGAGGGAGAGAGAGGGAGAGAGAGAGAGAGAGAGAGAGAGGTGTTCTCCTTCCCGGNATTTTAATGAGAGGGAGAGAGAGGGAGAGAGAGAGAGAGAGAGAGAGAGGTGTTCTCCTTCCCGGCAGAGGAAAAAGTGATGAGTGATCAGCTGGAGGAGGAGGAGATGGAGTTACATAAGCATGTGGGATGCAAGATGTTTCACAGCGCTGAGGATATCGCCCACATGCTGCATTTGTGTACGTATGTGCATGTGATTCTCTGTGCATATGTGAGAAAGAGGAAGTGTGAATGATGCTGATGTGCTTGTGTGTTTGTGTGTGTGTGTTTAATGTATGACTCCTTCCCAAAATCAGGCAAAGCTATACATCATTGTCTCCTCTCCTAGATGTGATCTGATTCCATCAGGGGAAAACTGCACAGTATATATGAATCACATACACAGTATACTCCTTTAATACCCCAAATTAGTATGTGTGTGTGTGTGTGTTTGTGTGTAACTGTGTATAATATAAAATATAGGTGCTGATTTAATAATTACTTGTGGTAAAGAAAAGGCTGTAGTGCTGAGGAAAGCCACTAGAGGCTACTCAAGGATCACTTTTAGGTCTTAGAAGCCTATTATTGATTTGTGTGTGTCTGTGTGTGTGTTTGTGTGTGTGTTTTGTGCAAGCTGTCCTCTATTCCTCTAATGAGTGTGCACCACTGCAGCAGTATTGTCAGTGAAGCAGTCCCTGGGGTGATGGGAAGGTCACCGCTGTACCTAGTAGAGAGGTGTGTGTGTGTGTGTNGTGTGTGTGTGTGTGTGTGTGTGTGTGTGTGTGTGTGTGTGTGTGTGAGAGAGAGAGAGAATGTGATTGAGCATTAAAGGGAAGAACAGATGAACATAATTAAGAGAAATGGAGGGATGGAGAGAAAGAGGTGAATGAATGTCCAAGAATAGAATTTGGCTGCTGTTTAACATGCAATCACCAGATAATTGCTACGGCAACAGATGCTGTGGTGTCCAGGGAGATGGGGAGGACCGTTAAGCATTGTTGGAGCATTATAAAATAGGATACAAGTGTGTGTTTATAGGTGTGTGTGTGTGTGTGTGTGTGTGTGTGTGTGTGTGTGTGTGTGTGTCCTATCCTTTTGATTGGGCATAAACACCTTTTCATCGTCCCCGTCCATACACAAGCACACACTCGTACACACACACACACAGCAGGTGCAGGTCTGTGTGTGAGGTTCAGGCCTATCTGGGTTCATTTTGTCAGAGCAGACAGACTTGTTTGAGTCACACGTGGTCCAGGTCACGTGTTACTGTACATCAGGTCTGCAGAAATGACGAGAACACGTGTTTGACAGCACAACATCAGTTTTAGACCTTTGGATTGCTGACGACAAGCTGTTGAAAGGGTTAACTCGTGCTTCTGTTGTGACATTTGGCATAAAAATGCCAGCTAGAGTACAATGAAAATTAAAAGTCATAACCCTTGAAATGAAAACTCATTAAGTCTTTTTTTTCCCTCTCTAAATTATTAAATTAGCATGAATAATGAATAATTAGTCATTATTAAACATAGGTGAATAAGTGCACGCACCTCCTTATAACTGGTTGTAAGTTTTGTTAAGATTTAACTAATCATATTCCACAGAGCTCATTTATTTTCACTGACATATTAAATCAGTTAATGTCACGATTTTCCTGAAGGTTTCTTTGTTGTATTGAGTTTCTCAATTTGTAGAGAAAAGATCTTGGATTCGTGCCCTTAATTTTCCCCTGGGCAGACTCATTTAGTGGACTCTGCCAGGTACTTCAAAATGTAATAATATTTTGACAGTATTAATATATCAGCTTCCTTTAAATACTATAATGCTCCAGATTAAAACATGTCACCTGTCTTAATGATAATATAATCTATTTGATGAAACTGGGCCTCAACCCAAAATCTGGAAAACATCTTAGTATCTCAGACTTTAAAACAGTGGTTCTCAAACTGTGGTACCTATACCACAATTTTAAGGACCATACTGGTGGTTTTGCATAGTTGAGCCCAATAAATACAACACCTGCTGCATATACATTATGTTTCTCCCAAACATTTTCCAAAATATGAAACCGTATTTTAGTTTTTGTGCTATTTTGCCAAATGTTTTAATTTCAAAACCAAATGTTCAAGTGATGCAATCATTTTAAAATTCCATGTTTCACACACAGAAACACACAATTTAGAAGATGTGCTTTTAATTTCTCTGGTAAAGCAGTCTTATCTCCTGGGACTATATTCCAGGTGGAGACATACATTTTCTTCTGTGCAGTTCTGGGTTAAATTAAGTAATTTCGACAAAAAAATAATAACAGTGTGTAGTTTGCTGTGGTGGGTGACTTATCTCAAGCACATTTCAAGACTCTACAAGTTGATTTTTATAGCATAAACCTATGGCTGCCTTGCAAAAATTTACAGCTTTATGTTGTAGAAAATGGTTGGTAGTAATGTAACATTTATGCGGTTAGTCTTTATTGGACTCGAACATGCAAAACCACCGGTATGGTCCTTTAATTATTAGATTGTTTTATTGAAAACAGCCCAAGTCATCCCCGTGTGCACACTGTGTACCTCCATTCTACGTGGCTGTCACACAGCGAGGGATGGATGTAACTGGTTTATAAAATTTGAGAGCCAGCACTTTAAATCGTTTTATTGCGAAACATCAGCAGGATTTCTCTATTGTACTCATTGTTGGCTCGCAGAATAATACTGTGGATCTGACACTCAATCAGAGTGGATTGAAATAAAAGACTTCATTCTCCTGTTCTGTTTAGCACCAAGACGAGTTCATGAGGAGTTAATCAAGTTTGCTGACATTTCTTTTGTCACCTGATGAAGTCCCATGGCTGAAACGTCTTATTTTTATTCAATAAATACACCTATAGTTTTCTACAAAGGAGCGACTACAGATGAAAATTAACAATTTGCTGTTGCTGGTGCAATATATTTATTGCCCATTGTCTTTAAGTGAATTACCATAATTTTAAAAAGGTTGCAGCTTGACTCAGACTCTTTAAGGACAAACGCTTTGGATCCAAACACCTTTAGATAAAATATGTTCAGTCATGTGACCTTTGACTGATCTCTGAGGGAAGCTAGGTCACTGCAGCAACAAAGACGACCAGCACAGGTCAGAGGTAAAACATAAAACATGCTAAGAAGCATGAATAAAAAAAAAAAAAAANAAAAAAAAAAAAAAAATGCAGTTACTGATAGAGATAATGTTTCCTGTCATCCGTTTTGAAGTGGCTGGTGAAGGATTCTCATTTCCATGCAGTGCATTCAGCAGCAGACTTTACACTTCCTGTAAACCTCCACAGGGTGGCACTGCTGTCCTTTACCTCACTTCTCACTTTGTCTTCAGGGTAAAAAAGAACTGTTAAACAACTGCATCCAGGCTGCAAATTGCTTTCATTTCAAGTGAGTCCTCTGAGAGCCCAGAGCCCGGCAATTAGAAACGGATTTGGTTTGGAAATCCACGTTCACACTGGTGGAGTGCAGACGGACTCGGGTCCTCGAGGAACAATTCCCCCTAATGCTTTCCTGATGAGTGGACCCTGACAGCAGAGGAATCCAGTTCATGTTATATGCTTGTGTGTGTGTGTGTGTGTGTGTATGTGTGTGTCTTGTGTGTCCTCATTTACTTACATATTTTGTGTGTTTAGTGTCCTCTCATGTGAGTCGTGTTCGTATGAATGAGCTTCATATGTAAGGAAGCTTTTGCGTCATACCTGTCCCTTCCTTGTAAAGGTGTGTTCCTGTGTGCTCATTTTGCGTGGGTGTGTGTGTACGTCTGTGTGTCCGTGATTCACCTACAGGGCCTGACTTGTTCCTGCATTCCCCGCTGTTGTTACAGCACTCCAAGAGGTACACACACGCACACACATTTGGGATTGCAGTTTGAAAATGGCCAACAATTGAGTGTGTGTGTGTTTGTGTATGTGTGAGAGAGAGAGAGAGAGAGAGAGAGACTGTATGAGGTTTCCAAAGTAAATTGAGGACAGTTCACGGTAGTTCAGCTTTTTTTCTACTGCTTGTACTCTGTTGCCATGACGGCTACTAGTTACCATAGAGACTAGAGATATGGCACAAGGTGTAAATGAATTTAAATGTGTGTATGTGCCGTGTGTGCAAGCGTGTGTGTTGTATTACCTTTGTGTGTGTGTGTGTGTCTTTGTGTCACCTTTGTCGCCTTTCCAAATGGACAGATTGTCTCACATCCCAACACCAGATGGTTCCTGCCTTCGTTAGCCACTGCAAGCTTAAGTCCCACTGTATATTACATGAAGTACCTACACACACACACACACATACNTTAGCCACTGCAAGCTTAAGTCCCACTGTATATTACATGAAGTACCTACACACACACACACACATACACACACACACACATACGTACACATGCACACTTATTTTGAGTGTTAGTCACATATTCATGAGTTTTCACACCTAAAACATGCTCCTGTGTGTGAAATTGTCACACACGGTTCATCCCGTATCTTTATATACATGGAAATTTGGGTCGTGTGATGACGTGTGTGTTGAGATGTTGCCAGGATATGTTCGCAAATGTGTAAAAAGTGAGCGAGTAGTACCTGATGTTAATTTTCACGTGGGTGGATTTGCCTCAGGACTGCAGTGTACTTCACTGCCCCTGCCTGTTGATAATACTCTGCTAGCCTTTTTCCTGTTAAACGCTTTACGCTGTAGCATTCACCGGGATGGAAAGAGTGTAGGAGGTGTCAGGAGAGAATGTGTGTGTGTGTGTGTGCACGCGCGCGTGTGTGCGGTGACCCCTGAAGGCATCTTGACCCTGTGGCTTCTACTCCATCTTCACAATCAGCATCCTCACCTGGTCAGCTGATAAGGATGGATTACTCACTTCAGCTTTTTGGATCAAGATCTAGATTTAGTTTAAAGGGGACGTATTATACAGATTTAAATGTTCTCCTTTTCATTTAAGGGTTTATTTTGAAGCTTTTTTTGTGATGTTTTAACGTACAAAAAAATCCCACATTGATCCATTTCTGCACTTCTGCATGTGTTTAATTAGGTGTGTTAAATGTTTAAGGTAAGCTTTGGCAATTTGTGACACTACTGCCAACTATATAACCCTATAAAATGAAGGGAAAATTACAAAAAGCACGATATTGTATGTGCCCTTAAATAAATGTATGATATTTTAAATTGGATTCACTACTTTCCCTTTAATGGGTTTATTAATTTACGGTTAGGGAAGGTAAAATATTGTTTAGCAGCACAAGTACATGCTCTTTTAACAGGCTGATTTGTCAGTTAGTTTGAGGCGCTTAATTAGGAGTTTGTGTGTATCAGTAGAAGCTCATGTTAAGCCGTCATCGCTGCTAGACGATATTATTCACTCAAAATTATAATAAAAATGGTCTTCTAGAAGCAGGAAACATCATTTGGCACAAGGAAATTACAGCAAAAATTGGTTTAATCTGGATTTTTTTTGTTTTTTATTCTGGTATTTTTCAGTTAAAGTTTATCAAAATTGAAATAAGTAACCTTATAGATATATAACATATATGAAGTGTAAAGATGTATAAGTTTAGAGATTAGTTTTCAAACCTTTGAAAAAGTGAGTCTGGCTATAACTTCCAGCATATTCATATGTTACGTAAGGTCTTCTCAGTAATTACACTATTACACTGAAATTACACCTGAAGGAACGTTGCAAAAGAGTGAGTAGGATCAGGGAAAATGGGACTTTGTCTGCTCTGAGGCATTTCCTGTCAGCTGCCTAAACTTGTCCGTGTCGTTCCACAGCTGAGCCGGAAAAAATGTGACACTGCAGATTTGACGAAAAAACACATTTAAATCTCTAGTGAAATCTGACGAAGTAAAGCACACTCACATACATACAGTCACAAGTGAGCATGAGGTTGTCTCTGTGCAGGCCTGGCGTCTCCATAGTGACGAGATGGGGGGGGNAGAGAGAGAGAGAGAGAGGGAGTGAGAAAGGGAGAGAGAGCGCTCAGGCAGGGACATGTAGGAGATGTAGTCTGGCTGCCGCAAGCTGAAGAAAGAGGAGGAGTTGTGAGCGCTGAAAATCTCTGCAGAGAGAGAGAGAGAGAGAGAGAGAGAGAGAGAGAGAGAGACCAAGCTGGTGGTGAGGAGAGGAGTAGTAAGTGTGGCTAAAGAGAGGAGAGAGGCAGAGCGTAGACATACTTCTGTTGGACAAAGCTAAAAGAGAGAAAAGGAGGAGGACGAGGAGAGAAAAGAAGATAGAGGAGGAGTGTCGGGGAAAGAGAGAGAGAGCAGCAGAGAAGCTGAAGTCTACTCCTCAATCTATCAGTTTGGAATAAGTCCCTTTTTGAGCAAGAGGTAAGTTTTCTGAGAAACGGTGCTGGGAAAGAGTGATGAGGAAGAAGGAGGGGGGTGTTCTGTAGAGAAAAGAGAGGGATGAAGGAAGAGAAGATGTGATGATGATCATCGATCCTTTTGTTGTTCACTTGCTGTGTTTTTAAAGCATCTTCCCTCTCTGTGCTCAGCGAGGCTCTCTGAGGTTCTCAATCAACACTGCTGACTAGGCTAATTTACTGTGTCACTGTGTGTACACGCGTGTCTGTATGTACATGTGTTTGCAAGTGTTTTCTACACTTAGATTTGGTGCTTGAAATGATCTCGTGCATCTTTACAAATGCCCTCAAGTTCATTTGCTCACCTGAGGCAACGAGCGTAGAATTGAAGCGCTGAAGCATCTATTGTGGGTTATTAAAAGAGAAGTTAGCCTGAAACGTGCTGTCTCTTCTCTTTGCCTCTAGAAGCTCAAATATCCATAAATAGCTTTGAAATATTTGTGTGAATTTACCTTTCTTGTTTATATACAGAATACCATGATATGACAGCTTCCCGTGATGTGTGTTCACACTGTGTTTTTTGGGATTTCTTGCACTTTAACTCAATCTGTGACAACATCAAGAGGTGGGATCGGGTCATTGCATTTGTCTTTCAGCAAGGAATTATGTCACGCCAAAGTCTTGTCCCTAGTTCTGCTTTACCCTAGTAAAGCAGAGAGAGAGAGAGTAGCGAAAATCTGTTCTACTACAGTTAAATCTACTCGAATCCAGTCGCTGCCCTAATTTGTCTCCTATCCTAATTTGCATGCCAGAAGACAGTGGGAGAAGTGAAATCTGGGACGAGACCAAGAAAGATGGATATAGTAGCTTAAAAGAGCAATGGTGTAAGACTTGGAGTTAGTCTGCAAGAAAAAGTGCAGCAGCATATCGACGCAATGCTCGATGTGCAGACACCGAAACAATGAGCATGTGTTTGCCCTATAAGGCCAAGCCGCTGTCAGAGGATAACCATTTTGAGATTAATATCAGTTTTCAAAATGTCCAAAATGACTTTCCTGGATGAAGCAATGCCCAAATTCTACTTGCTAAGTACCTAGCAACCACCAGAAACAAAGTACATTGTTGTTGTACATTGTTGGCTTGTAAGAAGAAGTTCCAAACAATAAGGGCATGTACGGAAACAGAAATGGTGGGAGATGAAAAATGAAAGTCAGTGTGGAAGACCTTGCTGGAGGTTAACGGAGCAAAGAACGAGACAGGTCTCAGCAGGACGACAGAGGGAGGTGGATTTTTCCACTCTTAACATCTTTTGAAGAACAGAGCAGACAGACGAAGGGGGGATTTAGGAAGATCCTGCCAGATGTTCTTCACCTCACACGCTAACTGACCAATCCTATCCAGTCTCCTGTTGACCCAATCGTCACCTGGGCAAGTCATCACAATAGATTTCCCATCCAGTAACCAGCATTAGTCATTAGAAACCACGACGTGAAGGACGATGCCGTAAAAGACATTTTGTGGGCATGTACATTGTTGATAGCATCAGTTCTGTCGAGAAACAAAGGCTTTCAGCGAAACAGATGAGTAGTGAATTCAAAGCACCATATGCACGTCTACTTCAGAAAAGTCCTGCTGCTAAAAACGATCAGAAGTGCAGCTAAATGTTATAATTACGCTTCACTCTCACTTTATGACAGATCTTAAATCAGCTGCTCTATTGATCGTGATGTTTTGTTCCTATTGGCAGGTAACGTCTTGAAATTGGTGTGTGTGCGTGTGTGTGTGTGTGTGTGTGTGTAATGGCTTGAGTATCCTTAAGACAGCAGGACATCAGCTTGCTTTGGGTTTGTTCTATCTGGTCCTTGATTTCACCAGTTTATTATTAGCCTCCATTTATGCTACGTGTCTGATGTGGCTTAAAGGACCATACCATCTATTTTGCATGTTTGAGCCTAATATATTCAATTTTCATACATGTAACGTTACTGACAATCATTTCCCAAAGCATACTACTGGAACGGTGAGTTAAAAAAATTTCTACCTTCCAGACCTCCATTGGTTTCAGTTCATTCTGCTATTAAAATCAACTTGTTGATACTTGAAACGTTCTTGGGATAGGTAATCCATCATCACCAACAAGACGTGTATTCAGGTTTTTTTTAGAAGTTATGTAATTTTAGTGTTTAAGCTCAATAAAAAGCGTGGAGTGAATGTATGCCTCCACCGGGGAATATAGTCCCAAAAGAAGACCTGCGTTTATGGAAAAATTTAAAGGACCGTGACTTCATAAGGCTGTGTAACTATTAGCAGGAGAAACATGGATTTTTAAGGTGGGTGTATCACTTGAATATTTGATTTTGAAAGATTAAGAGATTTTGCAAAATATCAGGAAAGCTGAAATACGGTTTTATCCTTTGGGAAATGATTGTCAGTAACCTTATGTGTATGAAAATTGAATACATTAGACTCAAACATGCAAAATGAGTGGTATCATCCTTTAATTGTGGTGTTTCACCATATTTAACACAAATCATAGCTCTTAGCCAGAAGTATAAACATCAGATAAGACACAGTATGTGACTGTGACATCAAATGCATTTCCTCCCTTGTCCAATATGTGGCATTAAATTGTGATTCAGCTGCAAGATGGCCAATGAATATCCAGTCTGAATTTATTTATGTCTCCAAGGAGGATAAATACAGTTTTATTGTATTGATTGTGTATTGGCAGCAGTTTACATCACATACGCTATAGGCTGTTCTTGTATATTTTCTTGATGCGGGCATTTTGCAACAATCGGAGTAATTGTACTCCTCTTGTTAGATTACTCCCATCCTTAAAAGGAAAACGATATTGTATTGTATCTGTGTAGGTATCTAAAAGACAGGGTACCCGTTATAAGGTGTTATACCCCAAAAAGGTAGAATTCTGCTTTTCCTTTTTGAGAATGTGAGAAACACAATGGCCCAAATATTCAGAGGTTTCCCCTTCTCATTTTAAAGCTTTCCACTCACCCACTGGGAGTCACGGAGGAGTGCACTCTTGACTCCTGATGTGCATCTAAAGCCTTCAGTCAGCGGAGGAAGAGGAGATAGCAGCTGCAGATATGAAGGGACCACAAGTATCCTCTTTACCCTGATGCTGTATCTAGTATACAGTATAGTCTACAGTACAGTGTGTTTAAGTACCCTGAAAGTATTTTAAGTAAGCGCTACTCAGTTAGGTCCACTTATCAAATTTCTACAGTGTCACAGGTCCAGGAAGGGTGAAGGACACTTGTACTGTGTAACCATGTTCTTAAAGGACCGTACTGGCCATTTTGCATGTTTGAGCTGAATATATTCAATTTTCATACGTGTTACGTTACTGACAATCATTTCCCAAAGGATAAAACCGTATTTCAGCTTTCCTGATATTTTGCAAAATCTCTTAATCTTTCAAAATCAAATATTCAAGTGATACACCCACCTTAAAAATCCATGTTTCTCCTGCTAATAGTTACACAGCCTTATGAAGTCACGGTCCTTTAAATTTTTCCATAAACGCAGGTCTTCTTTTGGGACTATATTCCCCGGTGGAGGCATACATTCACTCCACGCTTTTTATTGAGCTTAAACACTAAAATTACATAACTTCTAAAAAAACCTGAATACACGTCTTGTTGGTGATGATGGATTACCTATCCCAAGAACGTTTCATGTATCAACAAGTTGATTTTAATAGCGTATCAGAATGAACTGAAATCAGTGGCAGTCTGAAAGGTAGGGGAAAAATTTGTTAACTCACCGTTCCAGTAGTATGCTTTGGGAAGTGATTGCCATAAATGTTTTTGAAAATTGAATACATTAGGCTCAAACATGCAAAATGGCTGGTATGGTCTGTTAAACTTGAGCACAAAAGGTTTGATGGTCAGGTTTTTTGGTGTAAACCTTTCTTTTCTTCATATTGGCTAATTGCAGCCTCGCCGTTTCTCTTTTTTAACTCGCTACATCTAACAACGAGCTCGCAAAAACTGCGGCTACCAGCAGCTGGAAGATGGTGGGTAAGGCGACATGGTAGCGATGTGTCATTCAGAAGCATTTCAGGTGATGTTATAATGAAATTTTTTGCTCCCACTTTGGCCTATATCTGGACCGGTATCCACCTATTGAGTCTGGTGAAATCATTGTGTTATTCCTGTAATGACCCGACGTTCTATTTATATACCATCCAAAAGACAAAACAAAGCATATTCCATGCTTCAGTGACTCCCTCTGACGATGAACAGCTGCTGTACAGAATCTGTGTCCTACCTTTGAAGTGCAGGGTTGAGCGGCAGCAGTATAAATATCCTTTGACCTGCTCCATGCTGGCGTCTGTCTGTTGCTGTGTCAACCCTAATTGTGTTACCGTGGAGGAAAACGTCATGGAAACTGAATGGATAGTTAAATGTACAGGCCACAGGATGGTACACAAAATTTGATTCAGGCATCAAGTCCTGTGATGCATCTGTAGCCTTTTCCACTATTTCTCTTTATTTTAAGTGGCTCTGGATGCCTAAAATATAACACGTAAATGTATTTAGTGGGTTTAAATCCATATCCAGTTTTCAAAGCTCTTTCTCTCTATATAAAGCATTCTAACAACATTTACATTTTTGCAGTGTGAGAATTCCAGAGGGGGATATACTCTTTGAAGCAGATCCACACCCATATAATACACACTCATAAATACACACACACACATACATGCATGTGTGTTCACACAGCTTAGTGCCTTCAGAGAGCTCGTGCTCTTGTGCAGTGTGGAAATCCATTCGGTTCTATCTTGGGGGTTTGAAGAATTTATTAACCCAGAAAAATATCACACACCATTTCATGAGCTCCTCTGTGTGTGGTTGAGGATGTGTGTGTGTGTGTTTCAAGATTTTTGAGATCTTGTTTCAACTTAATCCAGCAGCATTTAACTGTTTGAAAATGCACACACACACACACACACACACATAAACCCTGTGCTTCCAGTCATAGTTACAGTTCTCTTGTAGGCGGGTTTATTAACGCCCTGTGCTCATTGGCTGCCTGTTCTCTCAACGCTAAAAACGAGCCCTCCCGTTGGTCCTGGTTGGACATCAATTTCAACTTATCACCCTTAGCAGCAACTCCCCTCCGCTCTTCGGTTGCTAGGTAACCAGTGGTCTCTGGTTTCCCTCCAACGTTCCCCCCGCAATGTGGTGTGTGTGTGTGTGAGGCTGTGGTTATAAACAGCAAAAGCGATGAAGCTGAAGCCTGGACTTCCCTGTGATGAGCAAATGTCAGCCAAGCTTATGTTGACTGCTGTATAAAGGGTCCTCTGTGTGTGTGTGTGGGTGCACAATTGTGTGTGTGTGTGTGTATAATTTGAGAGTCTAGGCAAATCAATACCAAATCATTCCAGTCAAAAAGCTCCACCTCTAGCACACACAGTAAGGTGGGATGGAGGGATGAAACAATGAGGGAGAGGAGAGAGAGAGAGAGGGGAAGTAGAGAGGATGAAAGGTAGCTGGGTAAGATTAGGTGTTCAAGGTTATAAAAATATCATTAATAAGGGTGAAAAATGACCCAGGTATTGATGCTGCAAATGGATCATTGAGAAAGTGGCTTCACACACACTGAATGCTCTACAATATACACATTATTTTTATATATATTATCCATACAATCACAGTGCTTTTCTGTCACAAATGTGCTAAGCTTCACGCAATGCAACCATGTGTGACTTTGCTGTTAAGACCCATTCAGCCGTGATTATGAAATGCGTGTAATTAAAATATTGTATTAGTCAGTCTCATAAGAGTCGTTCACACCTTGGGCAGTTGACTCGTCGTGTCATGTGGGACCACGTTAGCTAAAAAAAAAGCTACTTGGATGAATGGTGAAATGGCAAAGCAGCAAGTCCAGTTGCTTTGTATTGCTGCTGGATATCAGTCATAGGTCAAAAAAGAGCTCAAACTGTGTTCTAAACTGCCGAATCTCAATAACAGTCACAAAACTCAGAAACAGTTTAAATTACAAAATGTCTCTCTGGATTCAGAGGGTGTTTGTGAGTGTAATTATTGCTGGGTTTGTGGGAGAAAAATCACACGTATTTGCTCGTGGGACAGAATTAAAAATCACCGATCAGAGCATGTAATATTAAAATCACACCAACCTCCCCTGGAGAAAAAAAAAAATCTCCTCAGCTTTAGCTCACAGATGCATCGCTGCAGCTCTGGCCTGATCGTTGCCTTGCATCTTTTCTTTCACATTTCTATTTCTAGCACGGACCGAGTTCACTCACTGTGACTGCATTTGATTTATCAACTTCTTAAAGGGCATCAAGACTGACATGGGCTATTTGCTAATCAATACTACCCTGTAATAATCCTGATCCCAGCCAGTTTAGTTAACCTGATACCGATTCTTTGACTTGCAGGAGCCGATGCAGTATTCTTGGTGAGTCGGCAAATGGGGGAGTATTGAACCGCATTTACGGAGTTAGGAAGTAATGCCTGAAGGGCTGCAGAGGTCTGTTGTTGTCATAGAGGTCACGACCTCAGAGTCGATAGGAGAAAGGTGATTGGTAGAACTAACAAGAGCCTGGAGAAGGAATACACACATACAGTATACACACTCCAACAAACATGAATGGACCAGTTGTATGTAGTTTATGGCTTTAGCCTGCTTATGATTTATGCTCTGCAGAGCCTCGTTTTCTCTGACCGTCTCTCTCGTGTCTTACACTTGTTTAGTTTGTCATATTCTCACATGGGTAGATGGAGAGAGGAGAAAGGGAGAAAAATAAGGACAAAGAAGTGGAGAGGGTGCAGAGAGATGATGAGAGGTTATTTGAGGTCAAGAGAATTGGAATATGGAGAGAGAAAGAGAGAGAGAAAAGAATGGGAGTGATAGTTAGGCCAGTCAATTCAGATTAAGCACAAACAGAAAGACTAATGAAAGAGTTTTCACTCCCATCCTGCCCCATCATTAAAACTGTGAGCTAGCTTGAGCGCAGACAGCGACTGGACTGTTGGTTCCCTCACTGGGTTTTCTGCTCCAGTGAGCTGACCACCTTCCAGCAGGCAGCAGAGAAAAAGCTTTTTGTCTCAAGTCCTGAATGAGAGACTTTATTGTTAACGTCCCCAATCATGGACTAATTCCACTGACTCCTTATTGTTACACCACTTTCTTTTCATAACATTTGTCATTATTATCGTCATGATATTTTGCTATCCCCGAGCGTTGAAAGAGGGGTTTGGTTGATTTGCACGTTGATAAAACAACCTTGAGGTGTAACACTGTACAGTGGATTATGTGGATCCCATTCAGATTGTCATTTGTAGTTTATTTCTTGTTGACAGTAAAGTAACAGTAGTCTACGTTAAGCCATCCAGGAAATAAATAGGAGATAGCTGTGGGAAAGCATCACTCCGTTAACCGTATGAGTGGAGGCTAATCTGATAATCAGGCCTGTTCAATGTTGGCTAATGGGACTGTTAACGGGATTAGTGCATTGATTGGGACACACACAAAGATACAAACAGAAGAGACGAACACAGTGGCCAGACCATCAAATCATTTGTATTATGGTAATAAAATCATTCTCTAGCTGTTGATTTCAAGAGAAAAAGAGTGAGTTCTAGAGAGAGAGAGAGAGAGGAGAGAGAGACATAATCTGGAATCTGTAAATATCTTTATGACATCAGATCAAAATGATTTCATATACATTTTTTCTATGCTGTAATGTATTTTAAACGTTGCATTAATCTGGCTTGGTGTTGAACATAGCTCTCTATCCTCTGCTTTCCCCTTTCTTCTGTTATTTCTTACTTGTCACAGAGTTTAAGAGCTGTTAACACAGTGAGCGTTGCCTTATCAGCGTTATATCATCAGCTCTCCAAATTGATTTGAACAGAGTGAAACTGAAGAGAATGCAGGGAAGAGAGGCGGAGAGATGGATGGAGAGATGGAAGGAGTGCAAAGGAGTGCATGCTGTAGTAGCTCAACACTAGCTGTTAGTATATACAGCCACTATGAATATAATTTAAATGCAAATAGGGCTATGCTGCAGTCAAGCATCACACACACACACACACACGCACAGAGAGAGAGAGAGAGAGAGAGAGAGAGAAATGTGACAATAATAGTCAGGTTGTATTCAAATTTTTTTCCATTCAGGAATAACAATATAATCTTCTTCCTCAGGCTCTCAAACAGCTGTTTGAGGCCAAATGTGTGCGTTATGTGTGTATGTTTATGTGTGTGTGTGTGTGTGTGTGTGTGTGTGTGCGCGCGTGTGTGTGTGCACATACACATGCATGTGGAATTCTTTTTGGAGGAGTAAGTGTGTGTGGGTGAGTGCTGCTGCGGCTCTGTGTTGCCATGGTGACAGGTGAACTTCAGGCTGAGGTTGAGGCTTCTACTGTAGATGAAGTAGATGCTGTTGCATAAGGCCGAGTGTAACACAGCACACACATACACACACAGATACTCATGGTGGAAGAGTGACTGTGCTGTTTCTGAGGTAGGTGTGTGTGTGTGTGTGTGTGTATGCATTCTCAGTTAACAGCGTGACAAATTGTGTTGCGGCTGGTGTCCCTCAGGAGACAGACGGAGGCAAAATGCACAAGCAAGAGACTGAATATTTAAAAAACCCTTATTTCACACAAGAAAAATGAAGAAAATCCATCATAGCAGGTTATTAAATGAATAGAAGTGGAATCATTAATTCATCTTCTTATAAAAGACATAGAAAAAGGAAGAGGAGGGGAAATGTGAGAGAATTTGTTGGAGGGAGCACGGGGCAGCAGTAATATGCCAATTAGTTCCACTACCCTCTAGTCCCATCTCTGCTCTTGGCTTCCCTTTGATCCAGCTAATTTTAACAATTAACATACATTATATCCACAAGGAGAAGAACGGCACCAGATGAAGATTAACACTTTCATAGCTACTCTGTTTTCCAAACTGTTTTTCTCCTTGTTATTTAAAATGGAAGGTTGATGTTCTGACATCCAAAGGAAACAGTAACAGGAAGTGAGAGCGTTTGGGCCTCTTTGATATACTCTGCAGTGATCGTTCGCGTGTAATTTGAACATTTATTGTAATCAGTGTGTGCCGGAATGGTTTATTTATGTTCTGCTTGTGTGTTTGGGTGAATACGCACACATGGAATCAAACGGCATCCTCTGCCGCTGTTCTGTGTTGTGCATTTGCATTTTTTTGTGTTCTTCGAGCAGATGTAGGGCAGTAATTGGTGAGGGAGATGACAAAGTGTGTGTTCGTGTGTGTGTGTGTGTGTGTGTGTGTGTGTGTGTGTGTGTGACAGAGAGAGAGAGAGAGAGAGAGTTGTGCAAGACTGTTGGGAGAATCATTAGACTCACAGCAAGGCCTCGCATTGAGTCTAATTACCACCTTTTGCCCTGAAGACTTACACACACACACACACACACACACACACACACACACACACACACACACACTTACACATACCTTTATTGGAGCTCCACCATTGGCAGCACCATAAAACCAAGCAGCAGTTTGTTGAATACTAAAATACGGGTGCCAGAAGGCACAAACAGAGCAAACAACGTCTCTGCAGAGCCTGCCATGTTCCAGCTCGTCTCTTTAGAAAAGCCAGTAACTGGCACCGTGTGTGTGGACTCCTGGTCACGCAGAAAGAATGAAGCTTTCATAGGAGCCCAACTCTGTGTGTGTGTGTGTGTGTGTGTTTCTGTCTGTGTAATGGGTGCTACTAAAGAAAAATCAGTAGACTATCACAGTTTCACCACAGTATATTGTTGCATTTGCATTTCATGGCTGTCAGGATGACACCAGTTATCAGGAATTATCTTTTTATCACGGATGAAATTCCTTTAAGATTTTGTTGTAATTGATTTTAGGATCTGGATATTTGAGAATGTGTTTCTCATGTTCTCTGTCTGTTTTAATTTGTAGGCAGGGATCCTGTCTGAATCCTCATGTGACAGCACAGTAAGCATCTTAAAGGACCATACCGGCGATTGTGCATGTTTGAGCCTAATATATTAAATTTTCATACACGTATCATTACTGACAATCATTTCCCAAAGCATACTACTGGAACGGTGAATGAATTTTTTTTTTCCTACTTTCCAGACTGCCATTGGTTTCAGTTCATTCTGGTACGCTATTAAAATCAATATGTTGATACTTGAAATGTTCTTGGGATAGGTAATCCATCATCACGAACAAGACGTGTATTCAGGTTTNTACTTGAAATGTTCTTGGGATAGGTAATCCATCATCACGAACAAGACGTGTATTCAGGTTTTTTTCAAAGTTACATAATTTTAGCATTTAAGTGCAATAAAAAATGTGGTGAGAACGTATGTCTCCACCAGGGAATATAGTCCCAAAAGAAAATCTGCTTTTATGGAAAAATTTAAACAACCATGACTTCATAAGGCTGCGTAACGATTAATAGGTGAAACATGGATTTTTAAGGTGGGTGTATTGCTTGAATATTTGATTTTGAAAAATTAAGAGATTTTGCAAAATATCAGAAAAGCTGAAATACAGTTTATTCTTTGGGAAATGATAGTCACTAATGTAACACATATGAAAATTTAATATATTAGGCTCAAACATGCATGACTGCCAGTATGGTCCTTTAAATACAGTCGTTCAATTATGTAATAATAATAATAACATGATGTATGCATGTGCTCAGGGCTTTTTATGCCATGATACACTCATTAGTACTTCCCTGAATGCTCTGCAGTATGTGCCAGTGTTTTTATCCGGGAAGTTGTTTTCTGGATAGTAATATTATCTCCTTTCTTAAGGGTTGATGATGATGATGATGATGGTAATAATCTGCTACTTTTATGTAATATTTTTGTGCTGATGTACTGTGAAAGAAACTCTTATTCCATTAAAAGCTGTTTTAAATTATGCATTTTAATGTGAGAGTTGCCGTTTTTCACCAGTGGAGGAGCCCTTAATTTCTTCTGTAATTGCAAAGGACACATAAATCACATAAAGCCACTAAAACTCCCTCTGTGCCTCCGTGCGTCTTTCCTGCACAGTACGCACAGACTAGCCTGCATTACTTATCAAGTGGTTAACGTTCTGCCAACTGTGTTCATCCCAAGGTATTGAAGATCAACCTTATTGGACACAGAAAACGGATCTTGGCCTCACTGGGGGACCGGCTACACGAAGACATCCCACAAAAACCTCCACGGGCTATCTCCTTAAGGGTGAGTGAATCTCATGATAAATAAAAATCTCAGTAAAATCTGGATTAATGTTGAATTTAAACAAAACATTTACTGAACTTTTTCATACAGAGAACAATCGCGAATCCCTAAAGCTCTCTGAGGGAACTACACTTAAATGGTTACCCAAGTCCCTCAGGCAGGCACAAAATGGCCGACACACTGCAGTTTCAGTTTCCTTTCAACTGGCTTGTCCTGGGTTCTAATCACAAGTTACTGGCTTTCCTTCTCCATCCTAAAATTACAGTCCTATATTGATTCTTGTAACTCCTCGTAAAAACATAGAAGAGGTGAAACTGAAAAAGATTTAAAGGCTCAATTCTTAAGATGACCTTTCCTTCTAGCTGGAAGCAGAGGGATGTGCTTACTCAGTAATATCACCGGTGGCAGACAGCTGAGTGTTTTGGGATGGCAGAGTGAATGACTATGACATGACTCAGAATGAGAAATGAGAGAACAGTTGTAACGCTTCAGTTCACACGGGCCAGAAGACATCAATAAAATCTACAGCAAAATGCCTCTTTTATTTAGAGGCCTGCTATATTTAGGAAAGTTAAAACTGAATCGTTTGACAAGTCAGACTGTCTGGAGATTCATCTGACCTTCTTGGGTAGAAGACCACCACATCTTAAATCTGTTGAGGATCTTTTGGGATTTTTAGCTCCTGTCATCTTGAATTAACATCGTTTCACACTTTAAGTTGATGATTCCTAACCAAAATCTTTGCTTTAAGATACTTTAATGGAGCTTTTGGTCACAGAACCATGACTTTGTCCCCAATCCACTAATTAGAAGGATATTTTACAAAGCAATTTCAAACCAACTGTTATCTGACCCACACACAGCAGCACAGAGCAGCAACTGTAGCTGTTATAAACTATGCATGAATGCAATTGCCCTACTTAATGTAGTTGCAGCAGTGACACAACATTATAAAATGATGAATGAACCCTTTCTTACTTGCTTCCACCTCTCCAATCTCCTCTCATCCTGTCCCAGGAGCCCGGTGGGAACCACACTCCTCCCCAACTCAGCCCGTCGGTGGGCCAGGCGGCGTACACGGCGGGTGTCCCGGGCGGANCTCCTCCCCAACTCAGCCCGTCGGTGGGCCAGGCGGCGTACACGGCGGGTGTCCCGGGCGGATCTCTGGACGTGCAACACCTCATCATGCAGGCGGACGCCCGGCGCAGACAGTGCAGCAATGACAACTACTTCGAGGACGTGCCGCGATCCAAGCTGGAGCGACAGATGGCTCAAGTCAGCATGGTGAGGGAGAGGATGGAGAGATGAATGGAGGAAGGGAGGGAAAAGAAAGAGACATGCAGTGATGGAGACTAGGTGAATGTGGTAGCTTAAAAGAATGAATTTAACAGAAATACACTTGGCTAACTTAAAGGGTGCATAGTTTGAAGCAGTAGGTCCTCTTTGACAAGGAGAATGGAATATATTGATGCAATATCCCTGGAATTTAACGCTGATTTCTGATAGTTGCCAAGCCAAAAGTGGAGCTTTTTTGAGCTTTTTCCTAGAGCTCATGGAACTTTTACAAATTAAAAAAGTAAAGGACCACAAGATTACATTGACTAATACATAGATTGAGTTATATGTATAAATTTTACATATTTTTCAATAATTAATTTTGTGTTGAAAGCAAAGCGATATGACGTAACGAGCAAAAATTGGCCTTACAGCAAAAGGAGTTCATGTTGTTTTTGGTAAATACAACAATTTTATATGTTGAATGATCAAAGAAGCAAGCTTTTCCTGTAGACATAACAAGGCGGGTTTGCTGTGAATATGCATTTTAAAAGATTTTGAGTTATATTTTGTTAAATTTGAATGTTAATAGCTACAAAAAAATTAAGAGGTGTGTTATCTAACTACTGTTGATCCTGCTAAAATGTCATTTTAAGGTAACTGTGACAATATAAAAATGATTCACCATTTATTTTTTTATTGTTTATATTTACTTTTGTGCTGTTATATTGGCTGAATAGATTTTTGAAGGACAGTAAAAAATTAAAGCTGCATAGACTTTTACTCTGCTGGGAATGCTACAGGAAACATGAAATATAGGCTATAAAGTAATAGAATAACAGTTATTTTGTTACACATACAAAAATTAATCAGACAAGGAAAACATGCATGCTATGATTAGAAATTTCACAGTTTCACACAACTTCTATATCTGATGTTTTCATACCAGTTTCGGGCAACCAAGATATAATTTTCCAAAATAAGCTTCTTATCATTTTCAGCCAAATGATTCCCCCATCTGACTACAAAATTACAGCTCTGCAAATTCCAAACTACAGCAGCACAATGGCTCAGACACATAATTTGAAATAATTCATCATCAGACACATGAGCACATTTGGTGCAGCAGCTGTGTTTTGATGTGATATGATTACAGTGTTTTTGTCTCCACGAGAATCATCGAGCTTATCAAGGCAGACCAACACACACTTAAATTACTCAGCCAAATCCCTTTAGTGTGTATCACTAGCTTGTATAAAAGGTTATCAATTACAGAAAAGAGCAAAGACATTTGTTGTTGATTGGTTATCTTACAAATTCTCTGTTCCTCAACATCTCCCTCTGGCTTTCCCCTCATTTTTTTTTTTTTTTTTTTTTTTTTAGTTCTTTTATCTCCCTAATTTTCCTAGAACACAAAACCCAAGAGGACACATGTAACAGCTAAATTCTTTCTAGACACATTTTTTGCAGCAAGAAAACATAGCACAAGAAAACTTTTAATAACTCAAGATTTCCAGCTGGATCCCTAAAGGTTAAAGACTAGGAAAAGCGGGAATGACGGGGTTATGCTAGTGCAGTTACAGATATGTTTGTAAGGGATTATCCCCAAACTGTTTATCCAACATTATTACATCTGATTAAGGAGCTCACCTCCGTAGTCCCTCATTAACTCTCTGATGGGGATTACACACAAACAAGCTGATATATACACACACCTCTGTGTTTCTAATGTTATCATGTGAAACAATCATCTGGTTTCATTTACCAAAGAATGAAAGAGCATAAAACAAGCTTAATTGTTGCCCACTGGCATCTGAGAAGTATGCAGGCAGGATTTAGGTGTTTCCTTTATTTAAAAGATGAAACCTCACTATGAGCAGCAGCGATGAAGACAACATCACGCCGCTGCAGCATTAAGAGGCTGAGCATGTTTTAGAAAGCATTTTGTGTCCTTTTGTATGTTTTTTGAAGATTGAACTCAACTTTGCTGCAAACTGCACATGTTCACGTGAGATTCGCAGCACAAGTCTTGAGGTCATCTCTATGTTATAATCTTGTTTGATCCTGTTTGTGTCTTAATGCTTGACTGGGCTGCCGTTACAGCAAGGCGAGTGGTGTGAGCCAATCACATTGCGTCCTCCCAACGAAGCGACCTCGTCTACTCCGGTGCAGTACTGGCAGCATCACCCCGAAAAGCTCATCTTTCAGTCATGTGACTACGAAGCTTATGTAAGTTCTATTCCATACCTTCACCCTTTTGGTGTGTGTGTGTATGTGTGTGTAAGACTGTGTATAGATGGAATAGAAACATGGCAGCTAGCAGGTATGTGAGTTCGGTTATTAAATCTCACTCACGTACAAACACACACACACACACACACATATCTGCACATTGCAGCTTTGGAGAACAGCCACGTCTCCACATTTCCAATACCTGCAACAATAAATACACACTGAAGGTAATAATATTCAAGATCAGTACATCAGTGCACTCTGAGCACATAAACGGTGTTTCATTCTTCAGTTGATGTTCCTCTCAGCATGTCTTTAGTCATTTTCTCCTAACAGAAAGGATGTTATATGTTCATGTTACCACAGATGTAGTCTTGTACCTCTGATTGGTTTGTGTTAAGCACTACATTTAATTTACATTAATTACTTAGAACATATAAAATACTGCAGAAACCAGATGGCTACCGAAGTTGAAGATATGCACTTGGCTCTCGGAAAATGCCAAGGGGATTGTGATTGGTAGTTTCAGAGATGCATGTTATGATTGCTTCAGAGACACTTTGGTGACATCAAGTAGATGTTAGCTGGATGATTAGGTAAGAGAGATTTGAGGAGGTTATGATATGGAGAAAAAAAAAGGAAATTCAAGTTTGAAGTGATGGAGAAATCAGCCGAAAAAAAAATCAGAGACTTTGAATAGAGAACATAAAAATGCAATTTAATGAGTCTCTCATGCACATATCAAAATTTCCCCTTCTTCATTTCCTCATCATAGAAGATTGATAGTGACAACATGGACTATTTGGCTTCTGACAGATGTCAAATGCGTACAACCATGCAGGTAGTGTGATCAGGTAGATTTGGGGATACACACGACAGGTGAGCCACCAGGGGGAAATTTGATGGTGCTTTCATGGATCCCTTTATAACAAAAGCTCAAACACTCGCTGTCCCACAGCAACGGGCTCCAGAAAGCTCAGAAAGTGAGATAAATGAGAGGGAGCCACAGCTGAGGGGGAGGAAGAGGGAGGAGGGTGAAAATTGGCAAGCCTAACAGAGATGGAGAAATAAATGAGAATAAATTAGATGGATACAAATAAGACAGTAATGAAAGGGAGAAGGAGGAACAAAGAGGAGTATATAGTGTTTGTGTAAAAACAGAAAGATGGATGGTAATAAGCTATTAAGACAGAATAATGGATGTACCAGCAATCTCCGGTCTTCATTTCAGGCTGTAAATAAGCAAAAGCTTTTTCTCAGCTTCCAGCAATGCCTTCAGTTATTTAAGATTCAATATATCAGCTTTACAACCAGAAACTGAAAATACTGTTATTACAAATCCATTTTCAGTAAGACCTGCTACACAGTCTAACTTCATTACCAGACTCTTCATCATTACCAGCTCAGTATTGTCTCTGTGAAACCTGAGATATAGATAAACCAAATCAACAAAATAATGGGGACAGACATCTTCCCGAAATTAACTTTCAGTGTCTTTTATATAACTCACATCCATATTCCTGTCAGACTCGTCTTATTCTCCATCTCCTTTGTGGCTGCCGTAGATAAAATTAGAAAATCTATCAAGGATAATGGCTTTTACCTGAATTTGTCTTATTGCATTTCATGAAAAAGCTAATCATATCTCATATCTTTTTGAACCCGCTCCATCCAGTACTACAAATACTGTGATTATTATTATTAACACCACCTAATAGGCAATTGTGCAGATTCATACATCACATTTTCTGCTGTTTGATGTTGCAAACACCCCCAAATTTCTTTTAAACTGAGTGTGTGTTGCCACAAAGAGGTCTGTGTGTAACCACATTAGAGTTAGGATACCCAGAGCAGCGCTGCCAAAACAGCGATTTAATATTATTAGCCGGAGTAAAACAACACTAAACAGCCCAGGTGACCTCCATGCAAACGCCGTTAAGTCCAGACTCCCCACCCTTAATGATGACCGATTAGCCTGTCTGTGCTACGAGAAAAAGAAAAAAAAAATTATTCATCACGTAAGGCAATTTCCACAAAAAGTTTGTTTTGCCAGTGTAAAATATATTGCTGTACTTTGCAAAAACTGCAAAGTATATCCTGTGAGGTAGAAATTTCACACACAGACTCCTTGATTTTGGACTCACTCACTGTCAGGTCAAACAATATGAGGTAAAAGTCACCATAAATAACATTTTTATTATTTAACATACTAACAGCTGTGTTAGGACACATTTTAGGGAATAAAACTCCTTCCTTAAGTGGAAAGGAAGCTGCTAGGCAGTGAATGTCACAGCAATCAAGAGCTCAAATATTGACAGTAATATTGTCTCTGTAAAACACTGTCACCATTTGTAGTTTCTTTATTTAATCAAAATGCACTCGTGCAAAGTGTCTAAGCACTACTTGACAGCCAGATAGATGTGTGTGTGTGTGTGTGTGTGTGTGTGTGTGTGTGTGTGTGTTCTGTATAACAAACATTACCAGACATAGTCACGAATCTAACAGACACATGCGCAGATAACCGCATTCAAAACACATTGTCATACTCATTAAAAAATTATGTTAAAATAAAAAATAAAAAAACAGTTCAGTCAAACAGATTATTAGATTAAATTAAACAGATACTGAATTGCACTTTAGGGATGGTCTGTGAGACTTTAAATTAGAAGCAATTTCCATAAAATTAGATAAGCCTTCCATAATTTGCTCTCCCTATATCTATTGAAAATTGACCTCGAAGCAGAAAATTTGAGGGAGACATAATCATATTTGTGTCTTCTGTGAATATTATAGGAGAAATTATATGAGGCAAATTAGACATATTATGTAAAAAAAGATTTGGGCCAAGAATAGTGCCCTGAGGTACACCATGTACACCACACACATTATGATTTCTGCATGCTTTCTCAAAGATTACTTGCATCTTTGAGGATGTTTTTACCATGTGTGTGTCTTTCTTCATAGTACCTGGGCTCCATGATGGTGAAGGAGTTGAGAGGGACAGAGTCCACACAAGACGCCTGTGCCAAGATGAGGGTAAAACACAACTTACTGTTTGCCATTGATGCCATAAAAATCCAGCTAATGCCTGTGATTAGTCATAAAATGGCTTTATTTTACATTTTTGGCTCGGCAAAAGCTTTATAAAGCTTATCATACCTTTGAATCTCAGACACAGTTTCATAGTTGAGTGCCCTCACGCTCACTCCTGAAGTTAAACAAACATCAAGTATTACAACAATGGATAATGTGTATTGAGGGATTTATTTTTAATATTCTCGCCTGGATCAGTCAATACTGCATGATTGCTCTTTAACCACAAATCACGTTATCTGTTCCTCTTTTTTTTTAGTTCTTCTGCTGCTCTTTCTATCTCTGCTTCTCTGTTGCAATTATCTGTCTTCTCTTGTACACATTTTTGTTTATTCTTGCTTTATTTTACTGTAGCTGTGCCATGGACTCTCACTCTCCCGACTATTGGCATTCATTTAATCTCTTCTTATCTTCTCTCCATTTCTCTCTCTCAAGACCTACTGCAGCGTGAAGATAAATTTTAATATTCATGAAGGAAGCTTTCTGCTCCTCTTCCCTTTGTTCTGTCTCTGTATCTGCGTTGCCACATCAGAAGACATTTCCATCTTTCTTCTACCTCACTTTGTCTTCCTCATTTTGAAACACCTTTGCTGCAAAAGTGGCCTTGTAATGAAGCGCAATATCTGTTATTCTGGTTCATATTACCTTCCTTTTTGTTCCCCGCTTGCACTTATTCCTGCCATCCCATCTTTCATCTTTCCCCTCATTCCTCCACCGTGGAGGTAGATGCGGATGTCTGAATTCCAGCTTCATAGCGGCAAACCGGGATGTTGCTGCCTTTGTAACCTGATCCTGACAGGGATGAACTGCAACAGCAACACAGACAGAGAGAGAGGTGATAGAAAAGAGAAATGGAAAGGGAAAGAGAGGGATGGAGGGTGATGACAGATGAGCCATACAGGGAAAGCACAAAGAGAAAGCAGGGACTCATCCCACTTCTGTTTCTGAGAATATATTAAAGCTTCTGGCAGGTAGAATGACAGCTTTGAGAGCGATGCCGATGTCGCTGTAAATCACACGATTCTCCACAGCGTCACGCGCTCAAACACAGGTAATCGAGGCACATAAATGTCATCGCGTAATTAAAAGGAATGCGACGAGATATACGGCGAGAGCTTAATATGATCTAAAAGCTAATGGGCTTATTGGATTTGCAGCGCACCAGTCAATTGGTTTTAAGAAATGTAATTTGCAAGCAGCTGTTTTTAATGAATCCCCCTAATGACCTTTGACCTTTAGGGGTGTTTGCATTGACTTTAGTAATCAAGGAGGAAGCCATGACTAGACTGTTGGATTATGTCACTCACCTCACACTCTCTTAATTGTCTGTCTTTTCTATGGAATTAGATTTGTGCCACATTTCGAGCAAGCAGTTTCCCATTTCGAGCGAAGAAAATACAATGCGTGCGTAATTTGATTTGATTAAAAAAAAACAACTCTAATTTGTGCTTAAAAAAATATTAAAGTGTGCATTCTCATAACTAAACACACTCTTTGTTCTCTGCGTGCTCAGGTTTGACTTTACGCTCATTCAACTTCTGCGGCGTTACTACCTGCCACAATTATCAGCCAATCAGAGAAGTTGCTAATTTCTGATTGGCCAGTCTGCTCTCCAATCGCTACAATTCCTGACCATAGCCGATTTTGAAATTGTTGTGTACAGAGTCCCAACCGACTCACATAATAGCAAGTTCACTAACATAATGTTAGCAAGTGAGCTAACGTTAGCTAACTTATGATTAAAGCTAGCATTAATTTTGCTAGATGACAGGAATGTTGCGCACACCGCCACTTTTATGGTTAATCAGTTTTAACAGGAAACAATCCACATTTCAAAAAGAAAGTTGATGTAATAATAGTAAAAATTAATAATTGAGGCTGTGGTGTGTCACTATTCTCGGGATTTGACATCTTATTTTCTTTGCTCAAAATGTGAAACTGCTCACTCGAAATGTGGCACAATGTGTCGTACTTTTCTTTGCTCCATTTTTATCATTGCACACCCTCCCTCCATCCTTAAGGATGGAGGGAGGTNGTACTTTTCTTTGCTCCATTTTTATCATTGCACACCCTCCCTCCATCCTTAAGGATGGAGGGAGGCTTAACATTCTTTATTGATTTCTTTGGATGTAAGTGGTAAAAAAAAGCCTTAAAAGTCATAGCCACCACTCTTCTCCTCTCTTTCTGTTGTTTTCTGTGCACTCCAAGAAGTCGACGGAGCAGATGAAGAAAGTGCCGACCATCATCCTCTCCGTGTCCTACAAAGGAGTCAAGTTCATAGATGCCACAAATAAGGTAATAATTTATTTCATCTAAAGCCATAGCCAGACTTTGCAGTATGAACCCAAGGGTCGCCCAGCCTTATTGATGCATAACCAGATAGCATAGAATTAATAGGGTGTAAGAAAAAAAAAAAGAAGATATTCTACTACAGAAACAGATGAGTTACATGTGAATTAAGATGGAAAATAACAATAAGGGTAATAATTCATAAGGGAAGTCAATAAGGGTCTCGACTTCTACCTGGATTCACTTCATCAGTTGTTTTTGTGAAAAGAGTGAATCTCTTTGTGTGTTTCTACTGTCTGAATGTACCAAAAACAAAAGCTAGAGGGAGTGAATTCATCACCCACCTGACAATAAAATAATCAATAAGCCTATATCTTTTCTTAGAATCAAAGGCAAACTCAATACCCTCCAGTGTGACTAAAGGCACATTTCACCCATTTTATGTTACATAACTCTTCTGTGTTTCTACCTGTGGTGAAATCTGCTGCTTCGCATTGATTTTTGCATCAATACCTGGCTGTTATGTTTTGATTTGTATTTCTCATAAACTCATCTCCCTCTTCCGCTGTATAGCAAAAAATATCCACAGTACACAGAGTGTACCAAATATTTGAAACACGTGCAGTATTCTTTTCATAAAATACACTGATCCAGGTATGACTTATTTATTTGTATCACAGAAGATAATTAAAAGAAGCTGATTGGTTATAGGAGGATTTTTAAGGTTTGGGACATTTGAGGATAAATGTGGTTACGACTGAATATTCAGGATATGTTTGTAATATTTTGTGTGTTCAGTGTAAATGTTAATAATGATAATTTAACCCTTATTAATACTTTTTGGCTTCAGTGTTTTATATAGTACTGACATATTCTTTAATAACACAACACAAAGTCTCAGTGTTCTGCAGTGACATTAGCAAAAAACAAATTCCAACTCACTGACTCCTCAAAACTCTCAAACCAAAATTATACAACATTTTTCATTTTGGGATGTGTGAGATGAGCTGCATAATAAATCAGATTTGTTTTTCCACAAACTGGCTCACTGGAGATAATCAACAATATTACCCTGAATAAGCATCTCTCTCTATTCACCCCTTTATATTTATGCCTCAATTTCTCTCTTCTGCCTTCCCCCGTTCCTGTTTCTTATTGTCTCATCCTGTCTCTGAATGTGTGATATACTGTTTATGTATATATTTATTTATGAGCTTTTTTCTCTCTCTCTTTGCAGAACATCATAGCAGAGCATGAGATTCGTA
Source organism: Lucifuga dentata (assembly GCA_014773175.1). Classification (NCBI taxonomy): domain Eukaryota; kingdom Metazoa; phylum Chordata; class Actinopteri; order Ophidiiformes; family Bythitidae; genus Lucifuga; species Lucifuga dentata. The sequence continues at coordinate 122,511 of VXCM01001815.1, forward strand.
ATATTTCCTGCGCAGCTCAAGATCCAGAGGATCTGTCTACGTTTGCCTACATCACCAAAGACCTCAAGTCCAGTCACCACTACTGCCATGTCTTCACTGCCTTTGATGTGGTCAGTGTGTGTTTATATGCAAATCATACTCAGTGTGCGTGTATGTGTGCACGTTCCTCCATTTATTGAGGTTTTATTTGCCTTTATCCTGTTTAGAACCTGGCGTATGAGATCATCCTGACGCTGGGCCAGGCCTTCGAGGTGGCCTACCAGCTGGCCCTGCAGGCCAGGAAGACCGGCCACGGATCCTCCACGCTGCCCGAGAGCTTTGACAGCAAACCCAGCAAACCCATCCCCAAGCCCCGCGTCAACATCCGCAAAACTGTAAGCATCGCTGCCACACAACCGCTCTTCTGTTTGAAGGGGAAAATCCATCATAAACCATAATTCACCTCAGTAATTCCATGTTTTTGGGGAGGCCTGGATTAGAAAAGTTGTCCTTGTGTGGAGGAGATAAAAACGTTTTATCAGCTGGATTCTCCAGTTTGGATACACGTTGTTGAAAAGACGCCGAATTGTGTTTTACGGTGGATTTCCATCATTTCTCATCTCTTAATTCTCTCGCTCCTCCAATTCAAACGCGACTGTTAGTGTATCTGCTTCTAATCAGTCCTAACCAGCATCCCACCATCAACTTCCACATCACTCTGCTTTGACTCAGTCTGTCACCGCTGGTCAGCCATGTTGCTTGTTTTGAATGGTCGCCGTTGAGTTTGGCTTCCTGGCATTATGCTGAAGCGGTGGTGTTTGGTGTGCGAGAGTCTTGGCTCGGCGGAAGATGAGGCGGAGGTGTAGATGGACATTTGATCTGTTAAGCGTTCGTTCTGTCTTGCTGTCCCTGCAGTCTCTTACACACTGGGCTGATTGATGATGCCTGCTTGCATCGGGCTCTGGGGAGGCTTGCTTGGCTGGCTTCACTGTGCGTATGCGAGTGTGTGTATGTGTGTGTGTGTGTGCGTGTGTGTGTGAGAGAAAAGGGACCATAAAGAATCCTCGTGTGGAAGACTCCTGCATGCTGCAGTCTTGCATAAAGAATGAATTTATTGACGTTTCAGTCAATCATAGCCTCATCAAAATGCTGTGGTGTGCAGGAGTGTCTTCAATAGAGATTCTGTGTGTGTATGTGTGTCTTAATACCATTAGAAGTAAACGAAGAAAATAATGTAACCCAGTTATTTGTCAACTACTTTATGTAACTAACATGTGCATGCAGTGAAATGATGTTTGTGTCTAACATTCTGTCATGGAGTTCTGCGTTGCTCATTCCTCTCTGTTATAGCGTCACCAAGTCTATCCGTGATCCTGTCAACCTCCCATTAACCCCTGACACAGCTCTAAAATAGTCCTGATAAACTACTCCACACACACTCCACACACACACTCCACTCCTCCGCCGGCACGCACTGGCAAACACAGCAGCGAATTTGTATCTAAAAGGCCCAGTATAGAGTTACGTGGAGCCGCCATTTGTTGGCTGCTAAATCACTGTGTCTAGACCAAAGTTAAGAACCAGGGAAGAAAGAGAGGGAGTGTGTGAATGTTGGTGGCTTTGGAGGAATGATCACACTTTCTAAAGTTAGAGTGAGAAGTGACAGAGTGAGGACAGAGTGAGAGGTAGACAGGAGAGAGAGAGAGAGAGAGAGAGAGAGAGAGAGAGAGAGAGTCTGTATTTGTGTACTCTGTCCTAATGTGTGTTTTCGAGGCTTGTGCGTGTGGTCCTTTTCCTGCAGAGATGATGGACGACAGCGTGCGTTCGTACAATCTGCTGAGTCGGCAACCATTACATTAACTATTAATTGCCTTCTTTCTCCCTGTGAGTGTGTGTGTGTGTGTGTGTGTGTGTGTGTGTGTGTGTGTGTGGCGTAGTTAATGGCTGGTGGTGTGCAGCAGGGCTTAGATGCTGCAGGATTCGCTTAATATTCCTACCACCTGCTCGCCATAATCTCCATGCTGCAGCACGAATCCCGCGCTTTAAGATACAGCTCCGTCATCTCTCTGCCCATAAAATGGATCCTATGTTTGTCCTCACCATCTCATCATCATTTTCATGCTGCGAGTATGTTTCTTATCACCCTAAACATTCACTCTTGTGTGGTATCTATTTGCCTTTGAGCAGCCCGGTGTGTGTGTTTTACTGTAATTTGAGTGTAGCATCAATACATCCTAATGCCGATCATCTTCAACCATCTATGCTAGCTGTTGGGTTTTATAATATTATCTTAAAACAAGTGAAAACGTCTGCCAGTGGTATGAAATATACAACGGTGTATTAGGGCCATATAAGACGGGGAAAAAACGGGGGCATTATTTCAAGTTTTTAAACTCGCAAATTTGCCAGTTTTAAAACTCAAAAATTTGCCAGTTTTAGAAGTCCGGATGCTTATGATAATTTGATGATCCGTATGCTTATGATAATTTGATTATTTTGCACTAAAAGCACAAGTATTTCTTTATTGCTAAATCCCGATAGAAAAGTATAATTTAAGCAGGTCATGTACTTGCAAAAAAAAAACTCAGAAATTTGCCAGTTTAAAAACTCACAAATTTGCCAGTTTTTAACCTGGCAGATTTGTGAGTTTAAAAACTTTTTAAAAAATTATGAAAATTATTTTTAATGATGAATAATAATTTTTTTAGTTTTTTTAAATAATAATTAAGTTTTTTTTAATAATGAAAAAGGGAAAATAATGAGAACAGGAATCAGAACCACCTCAGGTTGTGACTACGCCTGCAGTACATGACCTTATTAAATTATACTTTTTCACTGGATTTAGCAGTAAAGAAATACTTGTCCTTTTAGTGGAAAATCATCTAATTATCATAAGCATAGAGCTTAAAACTGGCAAATTTGCAAGTTTCAAAACTTGAAATAATGCCTCCCTCTTTTTTTTTCGTCTTATATGGCCCTAAAACGCTGTCGTAGAAACATGTTTTAGCAAAAAAAAAAAAAAANAAAAAAAAAAAAAAAAGAAAAAAGAGCTAGATAATTTTCTTTATGTTAAAGGAGACATCTTGCCTCTTTTCCTTGAAGAATCTGTGTAAGAAGTTCAGCTTAGCAGAAAATGTGTCAGTGCACTGGTGGGGCTGTTCGCTTGTTTAAAGAGAAGCGGCGTCTGAAAGTGAATCTGACTCGTGCAGAATGATGCTTTTACAGTCTGACGTTATGCACAGTTGCTGTGCCACATTCATCTCAGAGTGTTGTTGCCATGCAGGAGTTGCTATATAAATGTGTCATGATATGACCCACTCTTGAGTTTTTCTGTTTTGCGGTAATGCTGTTGTCCCGCGCTGTTGCTGGGTCGATGACTTTCTTTCCCGCCGTGTTGTTGCCATGGTTTCGCTTTGGTTTTGGAGTGTTGTTACTTTTCCTTGTTGGCTTGCACTCACTCTGTCATCGCTGTGGTGTTGCCATGGTTTGTTGTTTTCGGTGGTGTTTTGGTGTTGCCGAGCAGGCGCCCTTTGACCTATATATGACCTCTGCCCCTGTAGGTCATCATGCCCCCCTCCAGCCGCTGGTCACTGGGCCACATTTACACCCCCCACCGGCCTCCTCTCCACCCTCCTCTTCCTCCCCCTCGACTCTTCCATCTTCCTCACAAAGCTCAGTCACAGGTCCTCCACGCTTTTCCTTCTCTTATTCTTTCTCTCCACATGATTTTCTTTTAGTTGAGGAGAAAAGGCTCATCTGTAAGTGCTTCCATTATATTCTGTCACATTTATTTCACGTCTTTGTGTTCGGTTTGCAGTGAGTGTGTGTGTGTTTCTCTTGCTCCATATCAGCGGTTAGAAGTTTCCCCTTTGAACATTAAAACACATCAAAGCCAAACCAAACCAAACCGCTCCATTTCTTCATCCTTCAAGTTTAATGCCAAGTCAGTTTTATTTCAAACCTGGTGGGATTTGTTACCTCATTCAAGATGAACATTTGATCAGTAGCGAGCCATGTATTTTACTCCTCGACCTTCAATGCTATCCTCCCGCAAATAATCTCACATCACTAAGTTAAATATCTAAACTAAAAATCTAAAGCACTCCATCTAAAAATCTAAATGCCACAAAAGAAAGTTTAAATGCTGACGTAGGTGGCTAGACAAGCTAGAAGGCTCCGGACACAATTGTGGGTTTAAAAACTTTAAAAAATTACAAAATATTAGTTTTAATGATGAATAATCTTTTTTTTTTTTAATTTAAAATAATAATTACATTTTTTTTTTAATAATGAAAAAGGGAACATCCCAGACGTCCTGTCCCATTTGTTTGGATAGCAGAGGGGATTCACTCGAGATTCTGAAACTCAGGGAAGATTTTTTACCCGGAGACAGCACAGGTGGAAAATCTGATTGGATAAAAGCTCTAATTTCTATGAGCTGCACTGAAGCAGCACAACTGAGGGAGANTACCCGGAGACAGCACAGGTGGAAAATCTGATTGGATAAAAGCTCTAATTTCTATGAGCTGCACTGAAGCAGCACAACTGAGGGAGAGAGGAGCAATGAAATGACGTTAGTAGACTGAAGGGAACGAACTTTGTAAAATACACATAGCATTAATTAAAATATATATTAAATTATAATTTTCTGATTCTGACAATCTCTAGGCCAGTAGAGAAGGTGTTGCTGGCCCTAACGGACCACTTCTGCATTTGATATTATAATACAAAAAATTTAAGATAGACAATCTCCACATTATAATATAAATTCTAAGTCCTTTCATAATAATCATTTTAAATGTTAAAACATTCAGATTCATCTATTACACATGTGGAGTTCATTAAATGTTTTTCATGAGCTTTTATACATGGAGTGTGTCTCATGACCTTTTACCTTCACTCAGTCTCCACTACCTGTACATCTTTACATCACACGCAATGAACTTTTTTTTTAAATTTCATCTATAGAGAATACACTCGCGGAGTGTGTAGTGTGTGTCAGACGTTTTATGAGCACTCAGCATGCATGTGGTTTTGGTTTGGATTATTGACGGTTGCTGTGCAGGATTATTTTGGATTTGCACGTCTTCCTCTGCCTTATTTTTCAGACAGAATTCTCTCAGCAACTTTGATACTAATACCGATGATGCTCTAAGAGTTTTTATTTTTTGTTTGTTTTTTTTTTGGTTTTTTTTGCGACTTGATGGTGATATGGTGCTGTGATCTTGAAAGTGTTTGTCCTTAATCCTATAACCCAATAATAGTGGGTGTGCTTGTGGAAAAGAGAGAGGAAGAGTGGATTAATAGCATAGCTCGATTAAGTGTTGTTGCTGTAGCAGTGTGTGTGTGTGTGTGTGTGTGTGTGTGTGTGTGTGTGTGTGTGTGTGTGTGAAGAGAAGATAAAGAGACACATGGCAATATTAGCGAGCTGCAGAACTCTGAGATTAGCCCTGCTCATTCTGCAGCTAAAACACGCTGGATATTTGACCTTTATAGATCAACATCAGCATTGCATTCAGACATGATTTATTCTTCATTCATTCATTTGCATAAAATAATTTCAAAGAGAAACAGAAAAAGAACAAGGACAAATTTTCACTGTCAAAACTGCAGCGCTCACAGTCAAGTNCCCCCCCCCCCGAAAATCATCTTCACGCCAATCTGAAAATAAACCAATAGATTAGAAGAAAAGTACCCTTGGCAACAAAACCGGGCAGTTTGATTGGTTGCTATGAGGTTATATTTGAAAGCAATGTAGATTGCGTGGTTTGTTCCTGAGCTTTGATAAGAGACATGCAGCCCACTACTGTTCAAATCTAAATTACTCGTATTGCCACAGGCGAGCAATTGTGGAGGAATTGCATTGCTGCATACATGGGTTGCCTGTATACAGTTGCAAAGGCACAATTTGAAGCCTGCTATGACAAGACAGTATTTAGAAAATATGGAAGATTAGGAGAATTTTGTTTTTGTGGCAGGCTGTGTCCATGTTCTCTGCTTTCTGTGCATCACCCATATCACTTTAGTTCATCTGTATTACATGAAGCCGGTACATCCTCTGCCGCCCTCTCTCTTTTTCTACTTTTTCATTCTGGTTTCAGCGACAGTTTAATGGTATAAATTTGTGTCATCAATAATATTGTCCCAGCAGTATACAAAAATGTTACGTTTAGCTTAAGAACATACACCGCAAAATAGGACCACATCGGCAAATTTGCATGTTTGAGCCCAGTAAATGTTACCTGCACACACGTTACATTACTGAGAAACATTTTCCTGAATACAAAATTGTATTGTAGTTTTCCTGTTATTTTGCCAAATCCTCTAATCTTTCAACGTCAGACATTATCTGCTAACACGTGTGACCAAACGTAGAAGAGATGGTCTTTTTAATTTTTCGGTAAACGCCATCTTCTTCTGGGACTATATTTCCTGGCGGAAACATACGTTGTCTTCTGTGCAGCTGTGTGCTGGACCTTTTAAATAAAGTTACTTTGACACTTCCTATAGCCTTACTATACACTTACTATAGTCTTATTATACACTTNTAAATAAAGTTACTTTGACACTTCCTATAGCCTTACTATACACTTACTATAGTCTTATTATACACTTCCTATAGCCTTACTATACATGTACTATAGTCTTACTATACACTTACTTTAGCCTTACTATACACTTACTATAGTCTTACTATACACTTACTATAGTCTTACTATACACTTACTATAGTCTTACTATACACTTACTATAGCCTTACTAATACACCTACTGTAGCCTTACTATACATACTATAGTTACTTACTATATTCTTGCTATAGCTTTGCTATTCACTTACTATAGCCTTACTATACACTTACTATAGTCTTATTATAAACTTACTATAGCCTTACTATACACTTACTATAGCCTTACTATACAAATACTATAGCCTTACTATACACTTACTATAGCCTTACTATACACTTACTATAGTCTTACTATACAGTTATGATAGCCTTACTATACACTTACTATAGTCTTACTATACACTTACTATAGCCTTACTAATACACTTACTGTAGCCTTTCTATACTTACTATAGTTACTTACTATATTCTTTCTATAGCTTTGCTATACACTTACTATAGCCTTACTATACACTAACTATAGTCTTACTATAATCTTACTATACACTTACTATAGCCTTACTATACACTTACTATAGCCTTATTATACACTTACTATAGCNTACTATACACTTACTATAGCCTTACTATACACTTACTATAGCCTTATTATACACTTACTATAGCCTCACTAAACACTTACTATAGCCTTACTATACACGTACTATTATCTTATTATACACTTACTATAGCCTTATTATACGCTTACTATGGACTTACTAAAAATTTACTATAGTCTTACTTTACACTTACTGTAGCCTTACTATACACTTACTGTAGCCTTACTATACACTTACTAGAGTCTTACTATACACTTAATGTAGTCTTACTATACACTTACTGTAGTCTTACTAAACACTTACTACAGACTTTCTACACACTTACTATAGCCTTAATATACACTTACTATAGTCTTACTATAGCTTTACTATACACTTCCTATAGCCTTACTATACATGTACTATAGTCTTACTATACACTTACTATAGTCTTACTAAACACTTACTTTAGCCTTACTATACACTTACTAGAGTCTTACTATACACTTACTGTAGTCTTACTATACACTTACTATAGTCTTACTAAACACTTACTACAGACTTACTACACACTTACTATAATCTTATTATACACTTCCTATAGCCTTACTATACACTTACTATAGCCTTACTATACACTTTCCATAGTCTTACTATAGCTTTACTATACACTTCCGATAGCCTTACTATACACTTACTATAGTCTTAATAAACACTTACTACACACTTACTATAGTCTTATTATACACTTACTGTAGCCTTACTATACACTTACTATAGTCTTACTAAACACTTACTACAGTCTTACTACACACCTACTATAGTCTTACTATACACTTGCTATAGTCTTACTAAACACTTACTACAGACTTACTACACACTTACTATAATCTTATTATACACTTCCTATAGCCTTACTATACACTTACTATAGCCTTACTATACACTTTCCATAGTCTTACTATAGCTTTACTATACACTTCCGATAGCCTTACTATACACTTACTATAGTCTTAATAAACACTTACTACACACTTACTATAGTCTTATTATACACTTACTGTAGCCTTACTATACACTTACTATAGCCTCACGAAACACTTACTATAGTCTTATTATACACTTACTATAGCCTTACTATACACTTACTGTAGCCTTACTAAACACTTACTACACACCTACTATAGTCTTATTATACACTTACTATAGCCTTAATATACACTTACTATAGTCTTACTATACACTTACTGTAGCCTTACTAAACACTTACTACACACTTAATATATTCTTATTATACACTTACTAGAGTCTCACTATACACTTACTGTAGTCTTACTATACACTTACTATAGTCTTACTAAACACTTACTACAGTCTTACTACACACCTACTATAGTCTTACTAAACACTATAGTCTTACTATACACTTGCTATAGTCTTACTAAACACTTACTATAGTCTTATTATACACTTACTATAACCTTACTATACACTTAATATAGTCTCACTAAAGACTTACTGTAGCCTTATTATACACTTACTATAGTCTTACTATAACTTTACTATACACTTCCTATAGCCTTACTATACACGTAATATAGTCTTACTATACACTTACTATAGTCTTACTAAACACTGACTTTAGCCTTACTATACAATTACTATAGCCTTACTATACACTTACTATAGCCTTACTATACACTTACTAGAGTCTTACTATACACTTACTGTAGTCTTACTATACACTTACTATAGTCTTACTAAACACTTACTACAGACTTACTACACACTTACTATAGTCTTATTATACACTTACTGTAGCCTTACTATACACTTACTATAGTCTTACTATAACTTTACTATACACTTGCTATAGCCTTACTATACACTTACTATAGTCTTACTAAACACTTACTACAGACTTACTACACACTTACTATAGTCTTATTATACACTTACTATAGCCTTACTATACACTTACTATAGTCTTACTAAACACTTACTACACACTTACTATAGTCTTATTATACACTTACTATAGCCTTACTATACACTTACTATAGTCTTACTATAGCTTTACTATACACTTCCTATAGCCTTACTATACATGTACTATAGTCTTACTATACACTTACTAGAGTCTTACTATACACTTACTGTAGTCTTACTAAACACTTACTACAGTCTTACTACACACCTACTATAGTCTTACTAAACACTTACTATAGTCTTACTATACACTTGCTATAGTCTTACTAAACACTTACTACAGACTTACTACACACTTACTATAATCTTATTATACACTTACTATAGCCTTACTATACACTTACTATAATCTTACTATAGCTTTACTATACACTTCCTATAGCCTTACTATACACTTACTACACACTTACTATAGTCTTATTATACACTTACTATAGCCTAACTAAACACTTACTATAATCTTACTATACACTTACGATAGCCTTACTGTACATACTATAGTTACTTACTATATTCTTTCTATAGCTTTGCTATTCACTTACTATAGCCTTACTATACACTTACTATAGTCTTATTATACACTAACTATAGCCTTACTATACACTTACTATAGTCTTACTAAACACTTACTACACACTTACGATACCCTTACTATACACTTACTGTAGCCTTACTATACACTTACTATAGTCTTACTATACACTTATGATAGCCTTACTATACACTTACTATAGCCTTACTAATACACTTACTGTAGCCTTTCTATACTTACTATAGTTACTTACTATATTCTTTCTATAGCTTTGCTATACACTTACTATAGTCTTACTGAACTTTTATTATACACTTACTATAGCCTTACTATTCATTTACTGTAGCCTTACTATACACTTTCTACAGTCTTACTGTACACTTACTAAAGCCTTACTATACTTTACAATGGTCTTACTGTCACTTACTCATGACCAGGCTCAAAAGCCATGACAAACAGAGAGGCCACACGGCTGTATGTCAAACAAGGATCACATTTATTCACAAAAAATGTGAGCAACAAATTAAAACTCCAACAGAAGACAACAAAAAGAAACAGCAAATATCAAAAAGAAATTAAGCAGCAGTGCATGAAGGTGGTGGCACCGCAGGCATTGACTGGATGATGGTCCAACCAAACAAGCCACCAGGAAGAGAACCCCACAGGAGGAGTGATGCTGTGGATTTTAAAGATGACTGGGTGACTGGCTTGGTGCAATCAATCACCATGATTACAAGGAACGACCTGTAACGGAAACACAGCAAAGAGACAAGGGAAAAAACACTTACTATAGTCTTACTATGCACTCACTATAGTCTTACTATACACTCACTATACACTTACTATAATCTTACTATAGACTTACTGCACACTCACTATAATCTTACTAAACACTTACTATTGCCTTACTATACACTTACTACAGTCTCACTATACACTTACTATACACTTACTATAGCCATACTAAACACTTACTGTAGCCTTACTATATACTTACTATAGTCTTACTAAACACTTAATGTAGTCTTCCTGTAGTCTTACTATACACTTACTATAGCCTTACTAAACACTATAGTCTTACTAAACACTTACTATAGCCTTAGTATATACCNACACTTACTATAGCCTTACTAAACACTATAGTCTTACTAAACACTTACTATAGCCTTAGTATATACCTACTATAGTCTTACTAAACGCTTACTATAGCCTTACTATACACTTAGTATACCTTACTATACACTTACTGTAGCCTTACTATGGCCTTACTATACACTTACTGTATCCTTACTATACACTTACTATGGTATTACTATAGCCTTACTATATACTTACTATAGCTTTACTATAGTCTTACTATACACTGACTATAGTCTTTCTAAACACTTACTATAGCCTGACTATACACTTAATGTAGCCTTAGTATAGTATAATATAGTACGTCTACAGTCAGTGTATAGTCAGGCTATAGTAAGTGTTTAGTAAGACTATAGTAAGTGTATCTTAAGTGTATAGTAAGGCCATATTAAGTGTATAATAAGACTGTAGTAAGTGTATAGTAAGGCTATAGTAAGTGTATAGTAAGGCTATTGTAAGTGTATAGTAAGATAATACGAAGTGTTTAGTAAGATTATACTAAGACTATCGCAAGTGACGTAAGACTGTAGTAAGTGTTTAGTAAGATTATAGTAAGTGTACAGCAAGACTATAGCAAGTGTATAGTAATACTATAAGTGTATANTTTAGTAAGATTATAGTAAGTGTACAGCAAGACTATAGCAAGTGTATAGTAATACTATAAGTGTATAGTAAGGCAATAGTAAGTGTATAGTCAGGCTATAGTTAGTGTATAGTAAGATTATAGTAAGTGTATCGTAAGACTATATTAAGGCTATAGTAAGTGTACAGTAAGGCTATAATAAGTGTATACTAAGGTTGTAGTAAGTGTCTAGTAAGACTACAACAAGTGTATAATAAGGCTATAGTAAGTGCATAGTAAGACTATAGTAAGTGATAGTCAGGCTGTAGTAAGTGTATAGTAAGGCTATAGTAAGTGTATAGTAAGATTATACTAAGTGTATAATAAGACTATAGTAAGGCTATAGTAAGTGTATAGTAACATTTTAGTAAGACTATACTAAGGCTACAGTAATTGTATAGTAAGACTATCGCAAGTGAGACTGTAGTAAGTGTATAGTAAGTGTTTAGTAGGATTATAGTAAGTGATAGTCAGGCTATAGTAAGTGTAT